>NDFG01000319.1:12152128-12222629 GCA_002167245.1 Sporophila hypoxantha
CRMGGAGTTGATGGAGTCACCATCCCTGGATGTGTTTAAAAAAAGACTGGATGTGGCARTTGGTGTCATGGTTTAATTGAGGTGTTAGGGCATGGATTGGACCCGATGACTTGAAGGTCTCTTCCAGCCTAGTGATTCAGTGTGATTCTGTGAATTTGTTATGCAGATTATCCCAGCTAGTAAAGCTCTTGGAAGCAGTCTCTTTAGACTTTAAACACTACACTAGCTTRAATTCCTTGTTTTTTGGAGATTCTTGCTTTTGATATTTGAAGAAGAGTATCACAACACTTCAGGGAAAAAACATCAAGTTAACCTTCTGCAAATGCTTTTCATTTCAATATAGTCAAACAGACAGTGAAAAGACATTATTCTGGAAAAGGATTTAAAAGATCATCATGGAAGAACYACTACACAAGGCAGCATCAACAATAAAAGAATAAAGGGATTGTCCATAGAAGTATGAATTTTTAAGCAGGAAAAAAAAAAAAGAAATGTTACCTATGTACTCAGCATTGATAAGATCTCAGTTAGAATTTCACAGTCAGAAATTCATTTTAAGAACTGAATGTGTTTTAGAACAATTTGCAAAAGTGATAAAAGAACTAAAATACATTTTCACAAAAGTTTGGATTTAGCCCTTGCAAGTTGGGTTGCATTGGATACATGCATGTACAATTGATGTGTCTGTAATGAAGATTTCTACAAGTGAACTAAATMATTAAGCTTACCTTATATTCAGCATGTATTTTAGGAATGACTGAATTATCTGTGTGTATTGCCCTGTAGGTATCACTCTAGGTGGTTGTGTCTCTCCTGCATGTCTTGTGTAACATCTGCCATTCCCACATGGGTATCTCAGATGCCTTAAGGTGTCTAAAAGCATGAAATACTTATAATTGTACTACTGGTCTGGGGCTTTGATCAATATAATTGATGCACACAGAGAGACTTTTAGTTCATTCTAAAATAGACACATCTATATGAAGACTTCACTAYGAATGTTTGTGTTGATTAGACCTCTACAGACTGTGACAAAAGCTTAGACATCTATCAAATCTACACATAGATACCTATGTAACAGACATCTGGGTACAAATGTCTGAGTCTAGAGCTGGATTTCACTCACAGTTTGCATGGGCATTCAGGAGAGAAGACAAAAAAATCATAACGTATCTAAAAACACATAGAGGAGGATGCATCTGTGAGAAGATTTCTCAATGCAGAATATATGAGCAATAGCAAGACAAGTATAAAGCAAAGTATGCAAAATTAATATAGACAAAAATGAAACTTGAAATTAGACACATTTTAAGAGCCAAAACAATAACTCTTGAGCCAGATAGGAGTGATAGTGGATCTGATGGTCATCAACAGAAGAAAGATAAGAGAGGACATCGAGATTGGAGGCAGCCTGGGCTTCAGTGATCATACATTGGTTGGGTTTGCAGTTCTAAAGAATATGGGTCAACTAAAGTGTAAAGTTAGGCCCCTCAACTTTAGGAAAGCAAAATTCCACCTCTTCTAGGAGATAGTCAATAGGATCCCTGGGGAGACATCCAGGGATAAGAGAGTGGAATAGATCTGACAAATCTTTAAGGAAGTCTTCCATAGAGTGAAAGAGCTAGCAATCCCCAGGAGTAAATGCACTGGCAGCAGAACAAGTAACCTGGGATGAGTATAGAGGTGAAATTCAGTTGTGTAAGGAGGAGGTGAGAAGCTGGAACTAAACCTGGCAAGGGATGCAAATAACAAGCTTCTGCAGGTATTTTAACCAGAACAGAAAGGTCAAAGCAGGTGTACCCCTGATGAAACAATGCTGGAAAACTGGTAACCATGGATGCGGAGAAGACTGAGGTACTCAACAACTTTTTGGCCTCAGTGTTTTTGGCCTCAATGTGGCCAGCTTTCTTACCTGAACTCTTGAGGGGATGGAGATTGAGGGACCAAAGGGCTTCTCTTGTGAATGAGGATCAGGTTCATCACCACCTGAAGAGCTTGAATGTGCATAACTCTATGGGACCTGATGAGACACATCCCAGAATCCTGAGGGAACTGGTAGATGCAGTTGCCAAGCCACTCTTCATGATATTTGAAAAGTTAGGGCAGATAGGTGAAGACACAGTTACTGGAAAAAGGGAAACGTTATACCTATCTTTGAAAATTGTAGAAAGGAAGACCCTTGGAACTATGGACCTGTCAGCCTCACCTCTGTGCATGGAAAGATCATGGAACAGATCCTCCTGGAATCTGCTGAGGCACATGGAGAATAAAGAAGAGATTCAAGACAACCATCACAACTTAACTAAGGCCAAGTCCTTGTTTGTGAATTGGAGAGATGGATTCAATGGGTGGAGCATCACATGGATAAGAAAATGATTGAATGGTCACATCCAGAGGGTAATGGTCAACAGCTCAGAACCCCCACGAAGATGAGTGACAAGTGGTTTCCCTCAGGAGTTTGTATTGGGACCAGTGTAATTTAATAACTTCATTAATGGCATAGATGAAGGGATRGAGGGCACTCTCAGCAAATTTTTAGATGACAATGAACTAAGTGGTGTGATTGATACACCTAAAGAACTGGATGTCATCCAGAGGAACCTGTACAAGCTCAAGAACTGGCCCATGGGAATCTCATGTGGTTTAACWTGACCAAGTGCAAGGTCCTGAAACTAGGACTTTAAAGTTTCTTCCAACCCAAGCCTATCTATGATTCCATGATTTCAGAAATCTATTATCCTATGATTCTATGAATAAAGAACTCAACAGTCGAGGCTTTATGGCACTGCCAGTATGGGAAAAAAGCCTGAAACAAGATTCACTTGATAATTTTTTGCAGGTCTCAATGCTTTTGTAAGAAATATGTAATAGATTAGTAGTAAAAATAATGAATAAAAAATTAATTGCTTGTTGCCTYATGGCCAGCATTAGGCAAAATGACAGAGTGAATTATCATAACAGGGCTTTTGGCCATAAATTCTATTGCTACATCAATACAAGTTAATAAACAGAAGCAAGAGATTGAGCTCTTGGCCATGACTATTCCTTTCTTTGTTAACATAAGCTCTGTCGTGGCTTTGCTTCAGGCCAAATAACACTTTCCTAGATAATATGGAGACCCAATTGAGGAAATAACATATGTAAGCCCTCTGTTTCAAAGGCACATTTGCATGTATTAAAAATAGACAGTCTAAAARGTCTAATTTCTTTTTTCCCTGTAGAAGTTAAATAAAAGAGCTGTTACTTAGCAGTATTTCACTTTATGTATCTTCCTTACCAATTTTTTTTTTTAATAACTATTAAACTGTTTTCCTCCAAAATGCAAACTATCTTCCTGCAGAACTGTAGCACATCTTATACATGAGATAAAGCAGAAGTAACAGTGTGCAATAATTAACAAGTCATGATCAAGCAGCTGTAATGGCCATAACAAAACATGAACTGGTGACCCATGAGTGAGGTCATGATAGATGCAAGAAGGCTAAGGCTAAGCAATGAAATTTAATGAATTTTCTAACTTCTGGTATTMCCAGGTTTTATATGAAAAATATAGAAAGAGATATATTTCTCTTAATTATTAATATAACATACTTTGAGTCCAAGACAATATTTTACTTGAAAATTGTCCACATGGTGGATCTAATTTATTATAAAAAGATGCATTATAGCATGCATTTTAAATTACGTGTTGCAATTTCTRTATAAAATATAAGCATTTCATGCTTTAACAAATGGTTTTCATTACACAGTGTGTATAACTTTATGTGTATCTGCTACATAATGTGATTTATGATCTTAATGGCATCTATTTTCATACTCTTCCTTTCATAAAATCAAATCAAGTACTATCTGTTTATCTGTATCTGTTTTTTCTCATAAGCAATAATAATTGGAAGATGTCATGCAAGTCTGGGAAATCTCAGGCTGTGCTGCTCTCACATGTTGCTGCATTCGGATCTCAGCATTTTCCATCTCTATATTCCTGTGATTCCTGAGTTTTGAATGGACAGGAGCAGTCCTCCTTCCTGTCACATTTCTGCCTGTTAATCCTCCTCAGAAGTGAGACCATGTCTCCCTGCCCTTGTCTCTCAGATTAACACCTTTGTAGGAGAAGAACATGAGCTCTTGGCTCTGCAGTGGTTGAAAATCTGCTGTGTCCCACAGCTGCAGCTGGTGAGGGGAACACACAGCACCACTCGTCAGATATAAATAAGACAGGGTGGAAGCTGTGAGGAGTAGGAGATGTGGACTCATGTGAGGAGATATGAGGACTCATGTGGACTCATATGGGGGAACATAGGAAAGGAGAAACAAGCTGAAAGAAGTGAGGAGACACAGCAAGGAAAGCTGTGAGAGGGACACAGGCAGAAGCACAAAAGAGAACACCAGAGGAYAACTGTGAGGAGGCAGAYTTTTGGAGAAAATMAAGGAGGAAGRAGAGAGATACAGTGGACACAAAAAGGACACTGGTGGGCTTACAGCTGGATGCACAGTCTTGGAAGGAGTTCCATGCCATGAGGACAAATTCTTCTGAGAGGACTGGAGTAATGGATTACCCATGCCAGAGCAGGGACATCCCTGAGGGGACTACAGCACATAATGTAACCCATACCAGTACAGAGGAGCCATAGAAAGCAAGGAACTGTAGACGTACTGGTTTTGAGTGGTAAGGTTTTGGTAGTGAGGGGAGACCACAGCAGTGGTGGCTGTGAGAGGCTGCAAAAGCTCCCTCCGTGTCCAGCAGACCCAATGGCAGCCAGCTCCAAGMTGGGCCTGCCACTGGGCAAGGTGGAGCCCAGAGGAGACAGTAGTAGTACCTCTGAGCTAGTGTATTTAAGATGGGGGAAAAAACCCTGTGGCACAAAAAACAGCAGAGAGAGAGAGGAGAGCAAATCTGTGAAATCAAGGGCTCTGCAGACACCAGGGCCAGTGAAGATGAAGGGGCAATATGTGCTCCAGAYCGTGGAGCAGAGATTACCTGGCAGCCTGTGGGCATGCGGATTGTTCCTGTGCAGCCACAGTGGAGCAGAGATCCACCTGCAGATCACTGAAGACTCCAAACCAAAGCATGAAGGGGATGAATATGAGGAATGTCAGAGATAATGTGTATGTGATGAACTGACCATAACCTCCATCCTACTGCACTTCTGTAGGGGCAGGGTYGAGAATTTGGGAGTGAGAGTGAGCCCAGAAAGAAGGAGGGGTGGGAGAAAGGTTTTTAATATTTAAATTTTATTTCTCATTATATTACTCTGGTTTTATTTGTAACAAATCAAATTAATTTTTCCCCAAGCAAGACTATTTTGCCRATGAGATTAACTTGCAAGTGATCTTTCTGTGTCCTTACCTRAACCTATGATTTCTTTTATAATTTTCCTTCCCTTTTCAGCTGAGGAGGGGAGTGATAGAAAAGATTTGGTGGGCACCCACTCCTYGCCAAGATAAACTCACCAGGAGGAAAGTAAGTAGGAAGGATTTAACAGAAGGATACAACTAGGTCCAGAGTCCAACTTCCTGTGCTACTCATCACCTCACTGAAGGTATTGAGGGGCAGAGCATAACACACTCTGACAAGAGATTTCTATCAATTTGGGACAAACATAGTAAAAAAACATCTTGGGAAACAGAGAAAAATGCCACCTTCTATCATCCAGACTTGGGTAGGCAGGGGAAGAAAAAAAAGAAAAAGCCAGTCTTTTTTCTACAAAAGGACTTCACCTGGAATAACAAACTATTAAAGATCAAGAAATTTGCTACACTAATTCCTGCATTAAAGAGTGATGAGATTTTAATATAAAGTTGGATATAAAGAACTAGAAGTGGAGTTTCTGGTTAGACTCTGTAAGAACTTATAAGTCCTCAGTATTATACATAACTTGCAAACTGTACATAGAAAGGTTARGCAGAAGAACGTTAATAACTCTTTAAAATTACGGTAACACTTTATTATTTTTCTCTCTGAAAGAAAAATATAAGCCAGAGACTGAATCTTTCTCTTAATTTTCATAAACCTGCAGTAAACAAAGCCTGAAACATTTTTTGACTTATTACCAATTTTTTAATCACTGTACAATCTTTCTTCCAACATACCCCTGTGAATATAGTAAGATTTTTTCAGAGATTTTGATAGCAACTAGTTATATTCCATTCTTTAGAACAAGTTAGAAACAACTCAACTCATCTGACTCATTTTCTAATGCACAATGAAGAATTTTTTTTTAAAGAATTGTTTTCTGTTCAATGTGGATTAAAAAAATCTTGTGCATAYCTGCAAGGATTTAACTCAAAAACGGTTTTAATCAGGAAACTGCAAATGGTCTTTTATATTCAGAACCACTAGTAGTAATATTTTGGCAGCCYTTGTGAAATCATAAGTTATTTGGTCAAAGTAAATGACTTCTATAAAAAGAAATGCTTGTCAAGGATGAACAACAATGGTATATCGTTGATTCTAATGCCATAAAAGAAAATATGAAGGAAAACAATAACAGGAAATTGCAACAAACACTTGTGAGTTCTGTATCTTGTCTTCCCCATCAATAACCAAAGGAGGAGAAGAGCCTCAGGCCTTAAAGCTACACATAATAATCAAAACTCAGCCTTCCAATAGCTGAAGTACAAAAGCTATTCTTGTTCATTGTATAGTGCTGTGGTTCATGTTTATTTTATTAGGTTGCTGTTGAATGGTATGCTCCACTGTTCCTCCTCCCCCCAGGTATCTCCTAAAGTTGGCTTGCCCCTAAGTTGTATCCACCCCTGAGTCATCCTTCARTGATTCCCCCAGCCTTTTTTCCAGCACTTTCCCTGCCTGTAATTGTAACCCCCCTCCCCACCGCCCTTTTGTTCCCAAACCATCCGTGTCAATCCTTCCTTGGACCAATCCTGGACTGTACCACCCCTTTGGAATTCTCCAATTCCTCGAGGCCCCATTGGACCATGTGACCTACCAMCTCATCCCACCTGTTTTAATTGGCCTGAAGGAGGTGACTTAATCCCTTCAATCCTCCCCTAAGGATCTCCCATTGGTTAATTGTTTGTAGCCACCCTTTGATTTGCAACTGTATTTAATCCCGTGCACTCAGGTGCTRAGGGCTTTTTGTTCTTGATTTTGTGAACTGCAATAAGCTTCTCCCTGTTAGAACTTCAAGACCAGAGAGCCTCCTTCTCCTTTGCCGGATCCCTGATGTGGCTGTGGCTCTCTTCACCCTAGAGCAAGCTGCTGTTCAGGTTCAGGTACAATCCAGACCTCAGTRGTTCCCCACTCCTGGTGTGGCYCTGGAGTTTCTCCAGGGCTAGCRGGGYCTCTGGTGGCTGCCTCACTATAGCAAAGAACACAAGGGAAAACTGTGAGAAGAATGAGAGTGAATATGGAGTATGTTTGCCGTTTTCAAAAGTGAGGTAATGGCATATTTTTAGTCTGTTTGAAAGGCATTTCTGTACATTTTTGAGCATAAATTTGAAAAAAAAAATCTTAGAAGTATGGATATCATTACCATGCAATGAGATTTAAGAGAGATTTTCAAAGATACACTTTAATTTCCAGGGTACTTACTTTTTTGTAATGCAGAGATCAAGACATCTAAATTTTTGGAACATTTAATCTCCCATAAACTAGCTATCGGTATCTGTCGTTAGTCACTAGGATAGAGAAGGCAGTTAATGCAATTTATATTTGATGAAAAATTAGGAGTGGATTTCTGTTTTTCACTTCTAAAATAGTGAAAATTGGAACAACACAATTATATTAGCTGCATTGAAAAAACACAAAGGCAAGGATGAGCCAGATAAGAGARGTTTTAAATAAAATCTACATACCAGGTTTTTGTTTCACATTCTGACTTAAACGTGTTTATAACAATATTGTTTGTAAAGAGAGGAGAAAGTGATGTTCTAAAAACCCTTTTTAAGAACACAGGAAGATTTTTTTAAGCATTAAATAAGAATTGATTTTCAATGCTAAAATATCCATTTAACAATAACAGAGTGTTAAAATGTGTTTTGACATTGATAATCTTTTGAATCCCACAAAAAGCTATGCATGCGCACATAAAGACCTGACTATTTTATAGCAACTTCTGCTCAACACCTGTTAAAACATGCCTGTTTATTTCCATATGATCCTTTGTACTATCATGTCCTTCATTTAGTGTAATCTGCCATTTCATAAAATGTATTATATCCCATGAAACAATATTAGCATACGTTCAATTTTCAATACTTACAACAGATTAATTTTTTCCAAAATTAATTTTTCCCAAATTATTCCCCAAATTATGTTAATATGTATTAGTTTTCTGATTATACACACTGCTAAAACAGCAACATCAGAGAGAATGGGGTTTTTTTGCTAGGACCTGAGTATTTGTGAGTTCTCTCATAGAGGAAAAGTTCTCACTGCAGATTAATATTTTTCATATATTGCTTGCCCGGTCTTCTTTGCAGTATATAATATGGTTCTTCCCTAATAAGATTTTAGGATTYTATTTTAAGTAGAGAGATTCTATTTATAGAGCTATCATTTCAGATCTGAGTTACGCAGGTCTGTGACTATATTTGAAATACAGCCTTGATGGGTTTGCTTTCTTCCCGCTTTCTCTCTAATGATTTTGCTTCTTATACTGATAGTGGTTCCTTGAGTCATGACCTTCACTACCCTATATTTTCAATATTATGTATGCCTAATACCAAGAAAAACAGCCTTTAGTGGATCACAAAGCTTTCTGAAAACCTGCTATTTCATTTTTCTTGCTAATACAGACCATTGGTAACTGCACAGAACAGTAAATGCTGTGCTACCCTCAAACCAGAGTGAAAGCAGACTCAAACACAAACACCTTCCAGAGATTATCATCACCTCCTTTATATCAGACATCAAATCAAGCCCCAGCTTCCACCATGTGAAACCATTAAACAGCTCGTGGGATTTTCCGTAACAGTAGGACCTTTAAACACAGTGCCCTGAACAATTTCCAGCAAAAGTAATTACACTGTGCCAGTAAATCCCCTGCATTTTATTTGYACGCCCCATTTCTTTCTCTTCTAGTAAAACGTTATGTGAGGTTTGCTGTGTATTGTAAACAGGTGCTGAGTTTTATCTAAAGTGTCTTCACTTCAAGGATGTGTGAAATGATCTCTATAAGATGCAGTAACGGCTTTGCATATGAATTTTCAAWGCAATTTGGTAGCCTCTACATTAGACATTATATGATGTACCTTTGTCATTATTTTATTTTTTATATTTATGCAGAGGAGTGCTAAAGAAACAAGTGTCTTTACAGTAAGTAGAATGTATTAAACTGTTCTTCAGCAATCATTTTACTGATTTTGAATTGCATTGGGCTGATAATTTTCTTTCTCTGTATAACTTCTTAGTATCTCAGCAGTATTCCTGTTTTGAAGTATAGTAATGATACTGCCTGAATAATTTTACTTATAGAAAGTAAGAATGCTTACATGGTAGAGTAACTAGTATCTTACAGAGAAGCTCGCTTTTTCATTTCAGAGACTGGCATTCAGCTTTCTGCTTATTTTGAACTGGAGTAAGGGCTTAATCTCCTCTCACTGTATCTCTTAAGCTGCTCAGTTTGCTCAGTTATTTAGGTTTTGGGTATTAGTTGCTCAGTTCTGAGTTTAAATCTTCCCCCCTGCAAAAAGCCTTGAGGAGGTAAAATTCTTAGGTATGTTATTTTGGGATATTTTAGGGTTTTTTTTTTTTTCATTTTGCTGTAACCAGCTTTATTCTCAATACTTGAATTATTTACCCATGATATATGTTTTCAGATGGTTTATGACTGTTTTGCAGTGTTAAGAAAAAAAAAATTCAAACTGTTCTCAGCTTGTATAGATGCAACAAATTAACTGCTCAAAATTTGTTACCAATTAGCTACTGATCGCACAAGGCTTTGAATGTATAAAATATTTTGGAAATTATCGGCATTTTTGCATAGGACACAGTTCACTGCAGAGATAACAAATGCTTTTACTGTGTGACCTGTGGTCACAATCTTCTGTAACAGCTTTATATTATCGTGCAAGAACAAGAAAGTTTGTATAATTTACAGAATTACTTCCTAAATACATTTCACTGTGTCAAAAGTCTTTGAATCATGTAATTCCATTTACTTTGAAAAAGGTAAGTCTAGAATACCAATTGCAAAGAAATGAATCTATAATTTTTACAGTCTCAGAGAATTTTGGTAGGAGGTAGATGGTAAGGTCTAGATAGTTCTAATTTTTTTTTTTGTTATTTTCAGGCATAAGTGACAGTAGGAATTTCAGAAATCGATTAAGAATAAATATTTCAGTGAAATTCTGAAGAAAAGCAATTCTAGTTTGTGCACTGGCTGCTTAGGTGGGCTAAGAAACAAGATTTATCCCTACTTCCACCTCTTGCTGCTCTGAAGTGCTTTCCTTCTTGGTTGACTTCATTAAAACCTGGACTCAGTTTCCAAACTGATGACTCTGGCTGTTTAGTGAGCTGAAACATACAGATTCCTACCCACTGTATGCCTACAAAGAACACTGCTGGGTCCTAATTCRAGCTACATGATAAATTCCAGGACTGTCTAAGTTAAACTAGAATAAATTCTTAGGCAGTTTTCTGATGTGCTCAGTTGTTTCTGAGAAACACACTATTTCTGCTGCTTTTCCTCCTCAGGGAGGATGCTCCTCACACTCTCAGCCTGCTCTTGTGTGGGGTCCATCCCGTGGGAGGTSAGTGTGAGTACCCCTCAGGGTCCCAATTCCTGACAGAAAACCTGCTTCATCATGGGTTCCTCTCTCCATGGGCACACGGATCATGACAGGAACCTGCTGCAGCTTTTTCTGGGCTCCACCATGGACCTCCATGTGCTGCAGGGGGTCAGCTGCCTCACCATGGTCTTAGCAGTGGACTGTAGAATGTCTGTTCCAGCATGTGGAACACCTCCTTTCGCTTCTTCTCTGGCTTTTAGGTCTGCAGTTGTTTCTCACTCCTGAGAGTCTGAGTTGCATTCTCCTCTCTTGACTGCAACTGCTTCTGCATAGTACAATTTTCCTGCTTTTTAACAATTTTATTCCAGAAGTGCTGCCAGCATCTCTGATGGGCAAGCTGATGGCCAGCAGTTGGTCTGTTCTAGAGTAACTTGGCTCTGTTGAGCAAGGGGAAAGCTTCTAGCACTTCTCCCAGAAGCTCCAGCTGTAGCCTCCTGCTGGCCCCTCCCTCTCTTCACCCCATCCACCAAATAAASCTTTGCCACCCCATTTCAATACAAGTTTGAACCTCCTGATATTCTGGCATGGTTGGAGGGGGGTGGGTGGGGAGGGGTGGTCTTAGCAGTGAAGTAGCTCTTGGGAGCATTTCTATGTCTTACAAATGAAGCAGAAGTTGGCACTTTTTGATGTAGAAAGGCATTGGCGTGATTCAACTTTCTCATTCACCCTAGTTTGAATTAGTTTTGTGACTTCATTTTGGAGTATTTAATGGAAGAGAAATTTGAAGGTTTGAAGCAACCTCTAAGTCCTTTTAAATTTTATCTTAATTAAAACTAATTTTTAACCAAGGTCATTAGGAAYTCTTTTCACAGAAATGTGTTTTGGTTTTACACACTTGTTAACTGATACACAGCCTCTATATTTTTTTCCTTTTTATCCTCTGCAGCATGTGCAAGAGATAKATTTGCTTCTTCTATTGAATAGTGTGATGTAATTGTTCCTGAGCACATTTGTGTAGTACTCCTGGWTGCATTCTTTGTGTGTGTAATGTCCTGCAGGATGAATGCCTGCAGCAGATACCATATGTACTTTGCTTTGTGTGCCCTGTTGGTATGATCCTGTAGTTTACCCCACTCCTTTCATTGCATACTCAAGAAAGTGTGATGCTGGCAAATGGCTTTTRGTCTTCAGTGTTTGACTTCTGAGGTACATTTCTTTACACATTTTAGTAAAACTACTACTAAGATTATGACTATAGCTGTGATTACTACCAAACAGAGCTGATTTAGTAAAATGCATAGTATAACTAAATCATTTAATGTCACACTATGTTGTATTCTTGAAAAATTGTATAGAATTCCAGGTCCTGATCATTTGTTACTTATTTTCATTCTGCAGGATCTTAATTCATCAATACTGTTCAAGAAAACAACATCAGAAAAKCAGACTTTTCTGTGTGTACAAGCAATTATACTTCAAAATATGATACAGAAAATTATCTTCCATCAGCTGCAGGAGTGAATTAAAATTCACATTTGCCAAAATTCAATAATTTTCTTACATGAATGTGAGTTTTAAATCTGTAGAGCTGTCAGTCAAAATAATATAAAAACATAGACTTAATTTATGTAGTCATAGTGCATGAAGAATAAATAACTTGGGGAATTATTTATCAATCAAGGAAAAATATGTCAAGCATAAATAATGGATGCAGATTTTTTATTTCTTCCATACAACATAAATCAAGTGTTCCCATTAATTAAGTCTATTGTTTGATGTAATCTCCTGTTTTAAAAGGATATTTCTCTGTCAAGGTGGAATTAAACACTTTCCAGCAAGTGAAATGCAATAAAAGGGTTCATGCCACTTCTGATGGACTTTTTCAACGTCAAGAAGAAAATATTTCTATCATTTTCTTGCTGAGTATGGTTATGCTGCCTAACTTCTTCACTTAGAGGAACTCCTTTATGTAGATATAAAATATATAATTTACGAAGAAGGTTTTCTACATGTAGCCCAGCCACAATAACCAAAATGGAACACGGGAGACTCCAGCYTGGCTGTGGATCCAAGAGCCAGTGTATGATGTTAAAGAAGCATAGCTCACAAATTTCAACAAGCTTATGCCAAGCTACACCAGCTGCAGTGTTGAAAACCTAYGAATTCTCCCAGTGAAATTTGAAAGCATTCCAAGTAAGCAAAAATAGCAGAGTATAAACAGTTATCTAAACATAACCATAGATTTAACTAGCACTTCTTTGAAAGAACAGAGAAGCACTCAAATATAACTGTAGTACATTGTGTACATTTTATGTTGTGTTTATTACTGTTAATGTGCTCAAAGTGACTCTATATTTTGAATGTCTTATACTTTGATCTTAATATGTTTTCATTGCATATTCAAAGCATATGATTTCCTTAAGTGATTTTTCTTTTTCTTTGTTCTTTTTTATCCTATTTTAAAATATGTTTTATGTATCTGATAAAAAGTAATTTTGAAATTATGAGTAGATAATTTCTCTTGATGAGAAATAAAATTTTTCACCATTTAAAATTTGCTTTAAAATAATTGTAGGCTTTTAGCAGTGGGGAAAAAAATTATCATTATTTTATTTTCATCTGTATTTCAGTTTAATTAATAAGAATTAGGTTAATTTAGTGCAAACACTTAGGAAAATGTGAGGTAATAGTTAATATTTAATACTCACTTTTTCTAGGTTATTTGTTTAATTCATTTAAATTCTCTATTTTTATTCTGTTATTCACAATATGGATGGTAAAATGAGAAAAGATGCATTCTAGGATAAATCTTAAAATAGAGTGGTTAATGTAAATAACTTGCTCAGCATACCTTAAAGTGAACTATGAGTATTACATGTATGGCATGCTGRTGAGCTGCATACAAACTGAGAAATCAGTTAATACCTTTCTAAGCAAAACAACCTGAAAACACTTGGACATGGTGAGAACATTACCGATTACAAAGCTGAATATTGGTCTGGCTTTTCAAATCATTGAACTCAGATAACCCTCTTTGCAGGAAGAAAATGATGGAGTGACAGAAGTTTGGGAAGCTCCTTCAGGGGATTTCTGTATCAGAGGCAGCCATACAGTAATGAATCATTATGACAGCATTATAAACAATGACTTCCTGAACCTTTGTCTGATTCACTGAAGCATTTGTTACAAATTTGAAAATTTCATAACCATAGGATACAGGCATAAGAAAATCTTTGCATATAGTGCTGTACAAAGAAAAAGGTCTGCTCAGCAAAGCCACTGAATATTTCATCATTAGGTATGTGGCAAACCAAAGGAAAAAGTTGTTGTGAAAACAAGCATGTTAATGTTACCTCATAGAGACCCTCAGCCATTCTCCAAGTCTTACAAGTACAAAAGGAATTTTACAATAAATAGCATTTATGGTGACAACATATATCAGAGTATGGTAAATAGCCAGATTTTAAGACATTTCATATGGCATGACTATAAGAAAACTATAATTACACACTCAAAGAAATACTTCTTTCCTGACTATAAGAAAACTATAATTACACACTCAAAGAAATACTTCTTTCCTGAATCCCAGAAATATTGTAGAAAACATTCTCAAAAGTATCCAATTATTTTTATTACCATCATTTATATTTAGCAACATGGTATTMTCCTTTGAGACTGATACCTTGGATTTTTTTACTAAAGAATTTGAAGTATATGTTAACTGAAAAATATTCTATTGGAAGTGAAAGTACCTTACAAACTCAAATTTCGTAACTAAAATTATGTGGAGGAATAGTTCTTAGTTTCGTGTTACACATTTTATTCCACTGAAAGAGACAAGAAATACATTTTTAGTAGTTATATAATCATGTTCAGTTAAACATACAGAATTTAGCAGCATACTTGAGTTATTTGGTGAAGGTTTGGATGACTATAACCAAAAGCTTTGATTGTTAGAAGTTATTATTATAATAATAAAAAAAACTTTTGGTAATACTGTTAGCAAGGCCAAGTTATTATCTTGTATAGGCTACTATAAWGACAACAAAACCTACAGGGGGATTGATTTTGCTGTGTGGGCTAGCTGCTTGTGTCACCCTTGCTTCTGAAATCAGTTCAGCATCTGAAATATTCTTTTCAGTTAATTTTGGAGTATTTTGTAACCACATTTACTTCTTCAAATTGGAATCCCCTGATGAAARTTTTCATGTGGTAGAATATGAAGATTTATGGCAGTATAACTCGCCAAAAAGTCTTATATGAACATAAAGAAGTCTTATATAGACATAAATTATGTCAAAGTAGCTGCAGTTCCAGCTTAAGTAATGATGCAGTCTCAGACTGTTCAAGCTGCATAACATTTAGGATGCAATATTAGAAACTTTGCACAATTAACCAATACATCTCTTTGGTCAGGAAAAAAAAAATCCAAACAAAAAACAAATGACCAACCCAAACTTGTTTTGCTTCTCAGGGACACTGACTGGCACAATTCTCTAGAGACAGGAAAAAYCAAACTAGAACATTCTGGTTGTTATTTTTTGCTAAATCTCCCTGAAATTACAGCAAACAGTAGAAGCTGTTGTCATTACTGATATTCTCTCCACCCCACAGCCATGTGGCTCTGTCACACAGTAGGGTAGTAACAAGATAATGAGGATAAGGCTTTTCAGAAATCTTTGCCAGCATGTACTAAAATGGAGACCAGACACTGTAATTGACACTGCTCTGTGTCCTACTGCACATCAATTCCTTCTGTTTGTTTTCCAGTACTGTCTTAGAAAAGTGGATATGATTACCTCAGTATTTTCAGTGTTAGAAAACACATAAAGTAGACCTGGAAAGGAACTTGAGGTATTATGTAATTGAATTCTGTGTCCTAGGACAGAATCATCTGCAGACAAGGTATTCCTAACTTATTTAATTTATCTGTTTTTAAGAAAATGTCAATTATATGATTCTAAAAGCTCCTCGGACTGTGTATTGCAAAGCCTAATTACCCTTAACAACAGATAAAACCTTATCTTTTTTTTTACATCTAACTTAAGTATCCCTCCTTGCAAATTAATCCCATTACTTTTGGGCCCATGGAATAAAGAACAATTACTTGTCTTCCTTTTTCCAATAGCTTTTTATTTATGTGAAAGCTGTTACCTTGTTTCAAGGTCTTTAAATTTTCCTGAACACAGAAGTAATACAAGAAAATAGAGCTTTGGGSCACATTAAAAAACCAAATTGTTGAGCAAGTGGTGAAGATATTTTGGAGTAAGAAGTAAATTTTCTATGCATTCACTGTGCTTAGCTAAATAGTTATTGGTATGAAGGGTCAGTAGGTCGAAAATCACATATACTCATTAGATATGTTGAGGGAGACTCAGTTGTATTTCACTAAGTTATTGAACATATTATAGAGAATCAAMCCTCTGTGAAAATCTATCAGATTGAGGTAATTTGTGATGATGAAAGGTTGATTTTATCATAGTTGCATTATTAGTTTATTTTATATAAGGAAGACTAAGAAAGCTAATGAAGAGACAGCTAATTTTTCTAATGAAGAAGGAATTTGTTCTGTTGCTCAGATGAGAATAATTCTTAGAACACAAATAAAAGGTTTGAGTTTTCCAGTATTAAAATATGTTGCCAGAAACATTCTGTTTTTAKAAGCCTTTAAATCTGAGGAAAAAAAATCTGTTTACAACAAACATTTTTAAATACTTAAAACCTTTATAAAGACATAAATTAAAAAATGGAAAAGCTTCACTTGTTGARTAGCTCTTTAGGAAACAATTTTTTCAAAATTTTTTTTAATCTCAGCTTTGAAATCATGTATATCCAAGTTCACTTTCTCTTTCTATATCTCCCTAAACAGATGCAGAAACAAAATATTCAAAWAAAGCTTTCAAAAGTCAGTTCAGAAAAGCTGAGGGAATAACACAGATCTGAACAATTAAGCAAACCAAACAAATCTAGAATAGAATAGTCATAAGAACTCTCCCTTTCTTTTTATGCAAATGTAATGAAAAATAAAGAGCACAATGTAGTTAAAATTAGCATTGATATTACTAAGTTGTGTTTTAATCACCTGACAGAATGTAGTTTGATTTGATTATCTTTTCTATTCTTAAAATTACAAATGTCAGGGACTGTGACACTCGCCAGGTCATTATTATGAAACGGGAAACTTTTTTTTTAATACCCTGAAGCCATGTTTTTACTTTGTGTCATATTCACTGTATTTTAATATATTTTTTCCTTTTATTTTTGTAAATAATCAGAATGACTGTAAAATCTTTTTTTCTCACTGATGCTTTCAAGACTTTTCCTGCAGAGTTGATCTAAAATCAGGCAAACTAAGGACTCATTCCTTTAGAAATTCTTACTTTTTTTGATTGCTCACAGATGAGATTAGTAGATCYTTACAAGAAAAAAATTGAGAGAAAACATAAATGAGAAAAACTCAGATTGAACAGTAGAAAATTTAGCTCAAAGACAATAGAAGATCAGCAGGAATTGAACATTCTTGGGCTTACTGTTGTGTGCAGTAGAAGGTATGACTGAACTTCATTACAGGTAGTGGTTTTTGAATTGTTCTTTTCTAGTTTATTTATCTTTTTGTCTGTTTATTTAGTGGAACTTCAGTGGTTACTGACATCATTGACTAGCTCTGAATGTAGAAACGGTAAGTGTTTCTGACCTAAAAATGATGGATCTTATAAGCAGCTGAACTTCTGCTAAGGACACACACGTTTCTCTGCTGAAATCACATCTGAGTTTGACCTGAGGACTTTTCATCCATAAAAAAAATGCTTTCATTTGATCTTCAGGTTGTTACAACTACCCATCCTAACAAAGAAGAGCTATGTGTGAGGTACATGTTAAGACATGAAACTGTAATTCAAAGGAATTCTGAGTATGAATRCCGTGGCACTGTGGCAGCGCTTAAAAGCCTTCTGTTCTAGAAGAGGGGAAATGGTAGGATTTGTGACTTTCTTTAAACCAAGATCTGAAGAAAAATGTGTTGGCTTCTCTCAAGAGGCTTCATTCTCCCACAGCTGSAGGAATTGATAGTTATAAATAGTCAGTGAGGACAGGAAGTGTGGTCAGAGCACACTCATCAGGGAAATACAACCGTATTTGTATTCCTATTGATACTGAGTACGAAGTGAAAATATAATCCATGGGAAGCATTTATTTATTCTGTTGTTTCCAGACTTCATGCATAAATCAGTGAGCATGGCAAATCAATATAGGATAGAAATTATTAAAGGTGTGATTGTAATCAGACAAGGAACGGCYAAAACCCTGTGTGGTACTTCATACTGGCTTGCCTTCAAAGGCATCCCTGTCAAATTTCCTTCTATTTGATGAATCTAGCTGTTGAGCCTGTATTTCTTACTTGCAATTTCAGCTTTCTTAGTTTTCATTCATAATCATGTCTGGCAGCTGAGTGAAAGATGTGTTAGGCATGTACTAACTTCCTCATATGTCTTGCTCTGGAGCACAGTCCTTAAAAAAAAAGCATCTTGTCCKCTAAATTGTGATCAATTATGCAAAGTCTTTGTTTTGTCATTTAGTCTACTCTTCAAACGCAACATAATTATTGAACCAGAACAGGTGGAGGGCAAACAAATGCAGGACTAGCGTATATAAAGAAAAAAAGMTTTTTTGCCTTTACACAGCCATTTTTATAGCTTTTAAGTTATTTCAACTTCTGGTCACCCACAGGCTTACCAGGACAAAAGTATATGGGCTATGAAGTTTGGAAAGGTTAAGAGTCAGGCATACTATGTGTTTTTTGTTTAGTCTACTTCCAGTGTAATTTAATGTGATCCRGTGGTGGGGTCCTTGAGAGCAAGGGAGGCGAAAGGAGCACAAGTTATCCACGCAGCTCTTTTTCACAGATGGCTGTGAAACTTTGTTATGGCGTTTGCCTGGATGGGGAATATCCATAATACGTGTTGGACAGCTGCGTGCAAATGTAATAACTGTTATTCCTTCTGGAGCTGTATGGGATGCAGGTGTGGGGGCTGCGGGGGCTTTGTGAGGGGAGGCCAGGGCTGCCCCAGCCGGACACAGCCGGTTCCAGCCAGATCCAACCACCCACCACAGGGCAGGGCTGAGCCCATGGCCCAGGGCAGCCAGTTCCAGCTGGACACAGCTGGTTCCAGCCAGATCCAACCACCAGTGTAGGGCATGGCTGAGCCCATGGCCCAGGGCAGCCAGTTCCAGCCGGACACAGCCGATTCCAGCCAGATCCAACCACCCACCACAGGGCAGGGCTGAGCCCATGGCCCAGGGCAGCCAGCTGGACACAGCCGGTTCCAGCCAGATCCAACTGCCAGTGTAGGGCATAGCTGAGCCCATGGCTGGGGTGAGAGCGCTACGGAGACTGCATGTGTAAGAAGGACACAGGAAGATAGTGGGGCGTGGAGAGTAAAAAGGAATGAGAAGCGACAGGGGGAGCACCAAGGTAAGGAAAGAAGGAAAAGGAAGAATAAGTCAGTGGTGGAGAGCTCTGGAGCAGCAGAAGAGAGAAAGAGAAGGACGGACATGCAGAGGGAAACTTCTGCCTCCTGAGCACAACACACCTAGTGCCACTGATTGCTCAACAGAGAGACTGAGTGTTACTTGAAGTCATATAAAAGAAGAAAAGGTACCTGGGGTGATGAGGAGTGTTACAGATATATAATATTGGCTTTTTGCAAATATTAAAATGGATTCTATATGTGTGGTGCTAATGTAACTTTGTTATAAAGTTTTTATTTCTGTTGTTAATTAAGTTAGACATAGTAGTGAAATATCTGATACAATTYTGCTTGTGTTAAAATGCCTGCTTGGATGGGATAACATCCAATGAARATAAGWTGAGGACACCAGCTACAGAAATGCCAACTGTCAGCACTCACCATCTGAAGACAGTGTGGGTGAGGGCCCAAAACTGGAGGTGATGATAAGAATGGACTAAAACCACAACCAAGAAATARGCATGCTCTAAAAAGGTGGACCCAAGGAGGAGCTAAACAGTTCTAGAAATAGGTAAATTAGTTTGGGGAAAAGTTTAATATGCACGATTGTTAATGAAGATGTGAAAGGTTGATGCAATAGAAATGGTATGTAAAGGGTGTTTCCAAAATAGCAGGTGTGCTTTTGGCTGAGTGCCAAGATGCACACGGTCACATATCTTTGCTCTATGGTCTTGTCTCCTATTGTACTTTATTAAACTGTCTAAATTTTTACAGGAGAGTGAACTTTGTTTTTACATGGAGCATGGGAAAAGGAGAGAAAAGGTGCTTTCCCCAGCTGTGAAATGTTTTTTTTTTTCCTTTTTCTTTGATGTCAAATACATCAATCYATAATTAAACATTTATGTTAATTAACAATAAATGAAGCTAATTCCCCAAAGCTGAATTTGTTCTGTCCATAGGAGTAACTGGCACTTGTCTTTTGTCTTTKTTTCGACTCTTTGCCTCAAACCAGATGTTTTCTTGTTCTCCTGTTTTGTCCCCAGCCTCASAGAACAGAGAAGTGAAAAGCAGCTGGGTGGGAGTTTGGCTGCTAGAAAAGGCTTATGTACCACAAGCACAAATCTTGTATCTGTGTATAGTGCCAATAAGAAGCAAAAAAAATAAAGTAATTTGTGTAAATATTGATATATCTTCATATGTATTTATATATACTGTATATAGTTAAGGAAAAATCAGAATGTTAATCTCAGTCTGTGTTTCTTAAATCCATAGGACAGTTTTACAAATACTACTAAAAACAGAAACAATTTATGTTTTATTAGAACCAAGAGAGGAAAGCAGTAAAAAGTATTGTATCTAAGAAATAAGTAAATTGCAGTTTGTTTGTTTTTTTTTTTACAGATAGTGTAGATGAGCTGGTCAAGGCACATGGAATTAAAGACTTCATAAGAAATACCACCTTGCTTGTGTGATGATATCTTCACAGCAAATATTACTTCAGTTTGGAAAATTCAAATGTTTGCTTCTTTCCTGCTAGAAAGATCTTTTATTCCTAGGCCAATATTTATAACTATGAAGAAAGTCAGAAAAGTTACTGCTTCTTCAGTATAAATTGAATTTATGTTGATTGTGGATGTACTTAAGTCCAAAGTTTGTCACAGTGCAACCTGTAAGCATACTTGTTAGTAAAGCAAAATATAAACTTTGAAGCAATTGTAAAAGCAAAGGAAACCTAAACATTATCTGARTGTATTTATTGTCATAAGGACATATGTATCATGGAAAGAAATATTTTGCAGAACACTGAAATTTTTTTTGACTACACGTTGTTTCAATTCTGGTACATAATTAAGGTATTTCTTAATTCTGTCTAACTTAAAAAAAAAAGTCAAAAAATCTTTTTCTAGATAAAACTGCTGTGTATTGCAGGAAGAAAGAAGTCTTCCAAAATACTATTTTTGGGAATTACTTTTTGAATTTAAGTCTTCAATTGCAGAAATACGCCTGGATACATTTTTTTACTTTAAGGTCATAGAAAGCAAGATTAGATGACTCTTCTCAGAAATCATTTGACAATTTGAATATGCTGCCTTAGCAAAAGATTAAAACTATTCATAATGTGGTATTTTACATATCCAAGCAAAAGCTTTGAATAATCTGACCTGTTMCATGCAAAATATAGAAGACACATTTGAAAGACTTTGCAGTCTTTGTATTGTAGTTTCCAAAATCTTCCAACATACTAAATCCATAAAAATAGTACTYCAATTCCAAGTTACTGAATGGAAGAATCCATCCCCGTTCAATTCATACTTAAAAAACAAAARCCAGAAATGCCACGTTTCATGCATCCCCTTAATACAAAACTCAAAATTTCATCTAGGYTGAGAACTGTCTTTTCCTTAAGGGAAAAATATTAAGTTCCACAAAGAAAATGAAAGCTTAAGGAAAAGTTTTGTGTCAGTTAAAAATTACCCTGCAGTCAGTCTATGACTATGAACATCAATGTCCTTGTTTTATAAAAAATATTTTTAGCAACACCATGCTGTCAAATATAAAGGTAGCATATAGTCTAATAAAATGGTATCACAGTGATAATGACTGTATAAAGTCAACTTCACATCAATTATTTCTAAGAAAATACTAATTTTTATGTTMGAAGATTTTACTCATTTTTTCATTGATTCAATTCAGCTTTAATTTTTTTTTTCTTACTAAGTAAAGCTGGACATCTTTTCATATTTTCCTTGCCTAAAKAAAAGCGCAGATGGTGAGACCCAGAGAGGGATTTTATGCAAATATTTTCCCACAGTTTATAACATGAAATAGTAGTTTATTTTCTAGTTGTTGAAAAAAAATCATGTTATTCCTTAGGTTATTAACTCCAAAAATATGTGCATTATTTAAGTACTACAACAGCGATTATGATTTTTATGTGAATATTTCTTATTTCATACGATCTGAAGCAAATTTAATGGTATAAATAAATGCGTGAATTACTGAAAGGGTAGAGACACAAAAATCATGTGTAAATGCAATTTATTTTAAATATGGAAAGTCGATTTGATCAGAAAGCTGAAGAAGTGYCCATTTCAGGAAGATGTTAAAGGCCAGACATATTAGAGAGATGAGTGTTACATTTGATCATTGTTTTCTGAGTCACTTCACTAGAGCTCAGGTGATTGTAGATTTTAGAAGTTCAATTAAAAAATCCCATCAAATCGTTACAAATAGACCAATCTCTGTCAGGCACACTATCAGCCAAGGAGTGGAGATTTATTTCTGAACCTGTTTTGGAGGTTTTGATTCTCACAGCAAGAACATCAGCTGGGGAAGAGGCCTGCTTGGAGACGTGTGCTTACACAGACCATAGTTACTATTTTTATGAAATGAGTCTGGGTTTTGTTTACCCACATGCTTCCAACCTAGTACAGACCAAATAAAATCTTGGCACATAATTTTGGGGAAAAAAAAGCAATAAAAATAAAAATTTTGCTTTGGCCTACATTTCAGTGGGACTCAGACATGGCTCTTCAGGCCTGGCCTGATCTCTGCCTGCATGAGTTTACATTTAAACATTAAACATTTCTCACATCATCCAGACTCTGCCAGACAAGAGCTGTCATGTATAGTTTCTCCAGAAACTAGGGGACAGTTTTCATGGGATTACCTGTTACTCTCTAGTAACTTGTTCAGTATGAAATCCATTAAATTCTTTCTTAATTTCTTATCTGCAGAAATACAATTAAAAATATTTATTTGTTTACCTTGTGAAAAATTTGCACAGATAATACTCTTAAAATTTGTAAAATGGCCCAGATCAATTATAAACGAGAATCTGTTACAGAATCTAAGATCGCTAAATTTTTCTACCGTGAAAAACATGAAATAAGCAATTGTCGTGGTAAACAGATAGAAAACTTGGTAGCTAAAAATGAGGGAATAACCTTCTTCAACAGATGTGAGATTGTGAGACTTCTGTAGGGAATGGATGAGCAGTATCAAACCTTACTGCTTGCCACTATGTTGAAAGTAGTCACCCTCTTAATACAGGCAMAGTCTGTTGGCCTTCTGTTTTCTTTATAATGAAAATAAATTACAAAAGTTCTTAATTTTATTCAAGAAAAAAAAAGAAACGCAAAATCTTGAAAGCTTTTCTAAGGAGAACTTTTTTCTGACTTAGTAGGTTAACGATTGTCTTCTAAAATCATAATTGGATACTGCACATTACCTTGTGAAAGCAAGTATACCTTTATGAAGGATCCTTCTWGGGATCAGTTAGTCTGTAACCATGTTGTCATCTTTTTGCAAAAGCTCCCATTCCTTCTTGGCAATTTCTCATGGGCATCTCCTCACAGCACTGATTCCMTCTTCTTCTCAGTACAGCCAYCAAACTCCACTCTCTCCTCACCCAGCTAACCCACTCTTTTGTAGCACTTGTCTTCTTATTGGACACAGCTGTGGCCTGTTAAGGGCAGGCCTGTTCCTAATCTTTGGTGATTGGTACAGCTGCAACTCCTCAGGTGTGACATTACCTTCTGCACTATCTTCATTTTTTTACATTCTATCCCTCCACATAACCACTCCTGAATTTAGAATGCTGAGTGACCTGAGGCAGAAAAGCAAAGAAAAAAAAAAAAAGGAGAAAAAAAAATTGTACTTTAAAAATAGCACTGGTAGCAAAAACACTGGAAAAATACTTATATGGGACAAAAATGTATTCAGAACACTTCAATTTAGATAGGAGACTCTATAAAGGTTAATGAAAGTAAAATATAATAGTTCAAATATTTAAGTAATGAGATTCTTGTAAGTCAGTATCTGAAGAGGAGGTAGGAATATAGAATATAAATTCGTTTTTATATATACATAAGATACAGAATTATAGATATTATTATGACTCATMTAGGCAAATGTTTGGAGTATATTATTAAGTAAAAGGACAGTAGAAATGGAACACAATCATTTTTACTTAGATGATAATTTGAGAGAGAATTGATCCAAATCTATAACCATTACATAATTTTTTATTAAAAAAACAGATAGTGTGATCAATGAAATAAYACCAAAACCAAAAAACCAAACCCAACTTCTAATGTTTAATTAATGAATAATTTGCAGCATTGCAATTTGTAATGAYAGTTTAGATGGATAATCTTAACTTCCCAAGGCTCTGAAATGATCAGAATCCAAATCAAGCAAGCAGACTTCAAACAACTTTTCTCCTAGTATTTAATTATTTTAAAATATAAAGGTAAAGCCTCAACATCAGTTCTTTTGCAAGGTCTCTATGACAATAGTAAATCCCACTAATGTCTGAAGTACTTCAAACAGGGCATTTTTTTTTATGATTTCCAGCTCTTCAGAGAATAAGCCTTTCCTACCTGAAAGCTCTCAGAGAGCTTTCATATAGTAAACTAGCCAGTTTTTCAGGGAGCCTCTGGCAGCAGAATGTGGTTAAAAGGAGTCACCTTCAAAATATGGAAGAATACAGAATCAGTTTCAGGTGCAAGAAATTATACCAAAAATCCCTTAACTTATTAAATCTGTGAGAAGAAATTCATCTCCMTTTCACAGTAATCTGCTCACTCACTCAGGAATAAGGAATATTTACATGGTAATGAGGTAGAAATTGTTTCCCCAAGGTATTCTCWATGATATTCTTTAAGCAGTGTGAATTTTCAGAAAAAAAATCTCAGCCAGTATAAGGCTTGTRCCATATTTATACACCTGACAATTTTTTAAAATAAAACAGTATCTGGAAATGAATGTTGAAAATCTACACAGATGGCAAAAGAATAAGTCTAATATAATTTAAAAGCATAAATATAAAAAAATATAAAAAGTTCTYCTGTCAAGGTAAATTTCTGGGACTTGCACAATAAAGTTTTCAAGGGTATCTTGGTAAGAAAAAGTAAAATAATTATCTAAATATGCCAGTAAGGGAGTGTGTGTAGAAACCCCAATTATGACACAGATTTTCCTWGTAAAGAAGAATTGAGAAAATAAGTTTAAAAATACTAGAAATTCCATTTTCTAGTAAGAATCATGTATTCCTTATTATTATGTGCTGTTTTTATTCTTTTGTGAGACAGTRTCTCAACAACAGTAGAAACAAAACCAGAAAAGACCAGGAATCTTAAACTCTGATACCAAGTATACTTAAGATGTTTTGCCTGTGGCAACTCAAGGTAGATAAACAACATAAATTAGTTCAAGAAAGGAGAGACTATAGTTTGAGAGGTGTGATCCCTGCTCAGGGCTATACAGCAGGTCAGGAGAGAACCTTGCAGAGAAAAAAATATACCAAGTTATTAGTTTGCATTGTTTCAAATCAGGCTAATTTAATTTCCTCTATTATGACTTATAGCAGTGCATATAAGAGAAGGATTAGGACTTCTGGTCCAGGGCAGGAGGGTTGGAAGTAGATGAACTGTAAGGTACCTTCCAACTTTGGCCAGTCTGTGATTCAACACACATTCCCTCTCAGCTGTATGGAATCTCCTTTTAACTTTACCTATACATAACTCGTTGGCTGATATGTAAACAGGCTTATATAGGTGTCATATATGGGAATGAACCTTGCAAAATTTGAGTACATAAATATTATTGAGCTTTTTCATAGACACTGATGAAATTAAGAGCCTCATATGCTGACTTTCAAAGAATTTCTTTGCATAAACTGATCATATCTGTAGAATATGAAAATATAAATTTCCTTTTAAACAAAAAAAAGTTTAAAACATGGAAACAACTGTTGGGTTGTGTTCCTTTTGTCACACTAACATGGTATAGTATTCTGTGTACCACTTGCACTGTGCCCTTTTTAAACCTGGGTGGACTTTCTGAATTATCCTAACTTGTTGAGTGGGATATATGGATATAAGAAGAAGAGAGATTATGGCTATTTCCCCCCAGAGAAAGGAGAGAAGAGATTAATTAAGTGATATTTCTGTTTCCCTTTTGTGCATAGTTTCAGACTTCAGAACAAATCTTCTCCTTCTGTTGACAACAATTAACAACKTTAACAAGAATCCCTGGAGTGGGCTTTTCAAATTGAAAATACCACATTTATGTGAAAAGAAGGTTAGTTTCAGGATTTTGGTGTTCATTGGTTTGGGTTTTTTTTACAAAAGCATACATGTTTTTACAAAAAAGATGTATTTTTTATGCTTTTTCAAAAGCATACATCTGTGGAATTTACCTGAAGAGTCATTCTCTGTATGTGAATGCAGTACTAGAAATCATGGTATTATTCTTTTAAAATGAATAAAACTATTGTTCATGTTAATTTTGTGACGAAATCAAATATACTGTGTAGCATGGAGTATCTTAAGATGATGATAAATTATGCATGCTGAAGGGTAGAAAGGGGGGGGTAGTATGAGGGACAGGTTCTTTGTATAGACCAAATTAAATGATTTCCCAAGCATATTTAAAATACAGATCTGTGTGATAGGGTCTCCCTGGAATGGTACTGCTTTGGTTCCTAATCAATAGAGACTGTTCCTATCTGATTGATTTACTAATCTCATGTATGTGAAATTGGTTTTAATTTGCTGAATATTTAATTGCATTTATTATATGATTAATTGTGGCAGGGTGCTTGGAGCTCCGGACAAGCTTTTGCAATAATTTATGTCTGATTTAAAGAAAAAAAACACAATATAATATTTTAGGAACTCAAAGCATTTCTTGCAGTCTGAGGGAAAAATTACATCTCTGCTCTGAGAAGGCTTCTCCATACAAGAGACATGATGCTCCAAAAGCAGATCTATTGGAAGGCAACAAAGATGATTAGGGGACTGGAGCAAATCTCTTATGAGAAGGGGTTGAGAGATTTGGGTCTCTTCAGTCTTGAGAAGAAGCAACTGAGAGAGGACCTCATKCCTGTCTATAATAAGTATCCCTGTCTATAATAAGGAGGGAGGGTGTCAAGAGGATGTTTCCAGGCTCATCGTGGTGGTGCCAAGCAATAGGAAAAGAAGCAATGGGCAGAAACTGATACACAGGAAGTTCCACCTGAATATGAGGAAGAACTTCTTTACTTTGCAGTGACTGAGCACTGGAACAGATTGCCCAGGGAGGTTGTTGAGTTTCCCTCACTGGAGCTATTTAGAAACAATCTGGGCACAATCCTATGCCATGTGCTTTAGGATGCCCCTGTTTAAGCAGAGAGGCTGTAACAGATAACCCACTGTGGTATACTATGGTCCCTTCCACCCTTACCCATCCTGTGAAACACATTGTTACAAAATATTTTTTTTTTTTTTAATGCAAAGGTCGTAGCTAAGCTTGTGTTGAAACATTTGCTGTAGAAAATCTATTGCTACTTAGCAATCATTGAATTAGCATAATGTTTTCAGGAGCCTTACATTTTCTTAGCTGTCCTTCTACATATTTATTATTCCCCCAGTATTTTAAATTGTCTTTAAGTGGAGTGACTCTGCCAAACCAAACATGAATTGACAAATATGCATATGGCATCAGAAGTGGCTGGGATGTGGTTAACACTGCTCATATCAGTCCATATAGTGTTGTGCTTTGTATTTGTAGCTGAGGTGATGTTGATAACACACGGGTGGTTTAGCAATTGCTGAGTAGTGCCAGTGCAGCGTTTAGGCTGTCACCCACATCTCTACACGCATACACACACTCACAGGCAACTAGGTGGTGGGGCAAAAGTCTGGGGGAGAACATAACTGCGACAGTTGAGCTAAACTGACTGAAAAGATACCCCAAACCATATGATAACATTCTCAGTGATAAATGATAAGGGAAACAGGTGAGAGGAGGTCACAGAACACTTCGTTATTAAGGTTGTGGTCTTTTGAAGAAACTGCTATATGTACTGAGTACCTACTTACCAGAAAAAGTCTGGATATGTCCTTCTGATGGGAAGTAGATAATAATTTTTTTTTTGGCTTTGTTTCTTTAGCAGCTTTTGTTTTCTTAGAGRAAGCTGTCTTTATCTTGACCCATGAGTTTTTCATCTTATTTTCTCTCTTTCTTTGGCTGAGGGCAGGGAATGAGAGAGTGGCTTTTTGGGCATTTGGCAGCCAAGGTTAATCCAACACATTGGTCAAAAAAATCCAAAACTAATATCCACCTTTACTTCCAACATGAAATTCACAGATTTAGGATGACCCATGATATCAAAACTGGAGCCCTTTGAGGATTAGGGGGCACAGACCGTCCACCTAGATTGTTCTGTTCGCTAAACATACAGCCCTTTAAAGCATCAGAAGCAGCCATTCATGGAATTGGAAATCCACAGAAAAATGTTCAAGATACGAAAATTAAAAATGAGACTAAAARCCCTGCCATTTCCCTTCTCTTGTGTCCTGGTTTAATCCAGCAGGCAGCTAAGCATCACACAACCACGCTCTCATTCTTCCACTCTGCTGTGGGATGAGGTGAACATTGGAAGGAACAAAAAAAAACCTCACAGTTTGAGAAAAAGATGGCTTCACAGGACAGAAAATGAAGGGAAACAATAATTATGAGCATTCAAAACAAATTATGTACAATGCAGTTGTGTACCACGCACCGGTTGATGCCTAGCCTATTCCAGGGCAGTGGCTCAGCAGGCCCAGGGTCAGCTTTTGCCCTAGTTTATACACTGAGCGTGGTATCATATGATTTGGAACATCCTTTTGGCCACTTTGGGTCTGCTGCCCTGGCTGTCTTTCCTACCAACTTCTTGTGTACCCCCAGCCTCCTCATTTGTGGTGTGGTGTGAAAAGCTGCAGTCTTTGCCTTAGTGSAAGTCCTGCTCAGCAGCATCTGAAATATCCTGTGTTACCAACATCATTCTCATCCTAAATGTAAAACACAGCAGTTTCCTGTACCAATTACAGGAAGAGAATTAACTCAGTCCTAGCTGAAAATAGGACATCTGGTCATACCACTGTTGAGATGTCTTCAGTAAAACCAAATTTGTTTGTCAGTATGTTTCTCACCTCCATTCTTTATCTGTGAACCCATTCTGACAGCCAGATGGGACTGATTGTGTAATCTCTTTCCCACCTTTATCAAATGAACTAACGAAACTTTTCAATTATTAAATTATTTTCAGTCCAGTTAAATCACATTTTGAGTGAATATCAAGTCTGCATCAACCCACAGAAAACACAGTTTAAATATTTTTTTTTAATTATCCCTTTACAAAAGTAAATAGTACATAACTTCAGCACAAAAATATACAGAAAACCCTACATGTATTCCTAGAAATTCTAACAAGGAATACAATATTACAATTGTTATGCCATGTAAAGTCTCTGTACTGTTTGATTTTAGGTCCAAGGCACCTACAGTTCAATCCCTTGAATGCTAGAGACAGAATGCTCTCACTACAATAAACATATCTCAAAATTTCTTATTATGCACACTCATTCACTAAATTATTCTTCTTGTTAACTTTCCATAACTTTTGACTCACATTCTTTCTTTTTTTTAATTTTTTTTTATTTTTAGTGAAAAATATGCTGTGATGCAATGTAAGGCTACAATTTTGCCCAGTCTTCCTTTTGCTTGTAAGAGGAGTTTGACATGTCCCTCCTACAAATCTCTTRGGTATGGGTTGCAGATCACACTTGCCACTGAAATAATTTTTCCAGTGTTCTATCCTGTTGTTATAATATGTATGGACATCACGTGTAGAGGTAAAATAAGAGGGTAACAAAGACACTTCACTCTGYTGACATTTCTCCTAAACCTCTTTAAA
The DNA here is from genome assembly GCA_002167245.1 of Sporophila hypoxantha. Lineage (NCBI taxonomy): Eukaryota > Metazoa > Chordata > Aves > Passeriformes > Thraupidae > Sporophila > Sporophila hypoxantha. Next base: position 12,182,012 of record NDFG01000319.1, read on the forward strand.
ACAATCCAGTCTGAAAAAGGTGAAAAAAACAACTGACAAAAAAAAGCATCCCACAAAAATATCAAAACCACAGGATTAAAATGGCTCTCTATAGAAATGATGAAGAAATTAATACCACAGTAAGTAAAGAATTTAGATGGCATTTTTCTTCAAATACAAACTATCTTCCATGTATCTAATTTTAAAATCTGTTTTATTATAACTTTCTTTGTTCRGGTAACTTTCTATATTGTGGGTTTTTTTCTTTATCCAGATTTTATCCTAAAATCRTACTGGATTTTAAAATGGTTCTTTTGCACAGCATTTTCTTTAATCTTTAAAAGTGTATTAGTTCATGCTTAGGCTCTTCCCTAGTCTCTAACATCCATATTGTTCAAATTTAGGTGGATTCTTATGCATAATGGCCCAATGACATCTTTTCTATGGGTCCATCTCATGAGTAACCTTGTGAATAGTTTCTCATCTTGATCATCTAAAGCGTTGTTTCCACTTATCCTCATGAAATGCAYCCATGCCTTTCTGATAGGCAGCCAAAAACCTGATGTCGCAGACATCTCTTTGTGAAAATCCTTTCTTAGGCTTTTTCCTGCTGAAGCTGAGAAGTTTCAGCAACAAAATYTAAACAATGGTTATCTGCTGCTGTGGAATGCAACAGGTGGATCTGTGATTGGCTCATCTTGGATGTTTATAATTAATGGCCAATCAAGGGCTGAGCAATCTCGGACAGAGTCTGAGAGGGCTGCTTTTGTTACCATTCTTTTCTTTTCTATTCTTAGCTTAGCCTTATGAGGAAACTTTTCCTTCTTTTCTTTTTAGTATAGTTATAATGTAATATATACATCATAAAATAATAAATCAAGCCTTCTGAACATGGAGTCAACATTCTCYTCTCTTCCCTCACCTGACAACCSCAGTGACCACTGTCACAACCTAATACAAAGCTTTTTCCTTAGTCTGTCACTTTAATTTTATAACCCTTCTTCTACACTGTTCTATTGGCTGTTTTTCTGACAGAGGAATAGAAATTGTGCCAGTCAGGGATCTTAGAGATAATATCAGCTCCCAAGTACTATCCAATATCAAGAGGATGTTTCTTGTCCATGCCTAGCAGTTTAGTTTAGCTTCATGAATTTAGGAAAAAAAAAAAAAGAAAAGAACAATGATAATTATTATGAGAAGGAAGATACAAGAGTTCCAAAAGGAGGTGGTAAATTACTCTAACCTACTTTYCTGATGTTTTAACAAATGATTCCCATGAGCACCTGCCAACACATCACATAGAGTAACTAGTAACTCAGTAATGGGTTTGACTTTCCTTCTGACTAATTCAGTTTTCATGAAATGGGAATTTAGTCATAAGAAATATGCAAGCTCTTTGATAAGTAAAAATAGTTTAATCTTCACCTACTTTTAAATCAACTGTGGCAGTACATGACCTATAAGATACCATTTGCTGAAAAAGGCTTCATTTTTCMAAATAGACTCTGTGAAATGGAAACCCTTTCTACTGCCATCTTAAAGAAATAAGAATTCCTGGAGGGATTGCTCTAGTTCTTTTTCCTATCCATTATATTTTTTATTAATATTATACATTTAATTACTTATTTAAAGAAATTATTTTTCTTTTTTTTTTCCCTTTACAGAGCTAGTAGACTGGCATACAGTACTAATGCCCTTTATCAATACAGGCAAAGTGCTAGTTGTTGACCATGATCATGAAGTAGAAAATACTCAGGTGCTGAAAYTATTTTCCCCTTGAGATTTAAAATGTCAGAAAACTGTATCATCTGTGTACCAAAAGGAAAAAACAAGCGAAAAAAACACCACCCAAACTTATGCCCCCCAAACTAGCCTGAAATCTTAAGAAAACCCTGCACCAAATTTACTAAAAACACAGAATATAGACGTTTATATATATAGATAATTTTTCATTCTGGTGACTGCAGAAATAAGATAATTTTAACAGAAGCAATTCAACAAAGAGCTACTGTTAGTTTAGGGGAAATACTGAGAGGCAATGGAGAAAYAAAACTTTCTTACTGATATTTCTTAAACAGAAACATAAAACCCTCTACATTTTTTCTTTATTTTGGTAATCATATAATTCTAGAATCACAGAATATCTCAAACTGGAAGGGATCCATAAGGATCATCAAATTAACTGCCTGTTCCTTGCAGGACACCTAAAACTAAAGTGTATGACTAAAACTGTTGTCCAGACACTCCTTGAACTCTGACAGGTTTATTGCCATAGCTACATTCCTGGGGAGCCTGTTCCAGTGACTGACTACCATCTGTCTCAGTGAAGAACCTTTCCTTAATGCCTGAATGTCGATAGAGTAGCTGATACCCTACTTGTGTTAATCTGTATAAAATATTCTTAGATATTTTTCTTTTCTTAACTGGATATTAACTAATAAAGATAGGTTTTATAGCACACAGAATGCTTTTCAAATTAGTCTATTTAATTTTTAAAGGTTATTACTCCAGTGGCTATTCCACATCTCATAACTGACAAGTAAGCATCTGACCTCTTTGCAGGAAGAAAATGTAATTTTCATAACTTTTGGAAAATTTTTTTTTTCAAGCAATGGTTGTTTTATGAATTACATGTGAATTATTATAAATAGTTATGGATTTTAATGCTTTGCTGTAACTGGAACACATTTTTCTTAAAGTTGAAAAATCRCTTGGAAATGAATACAAATTTCTAGTGATGAAGTGTGATAATAAGGGAGGCACAAAGGGTGTTTGATAAAATTGTCTTTTTCTCAATCTTTAATATTTTAAATCCTCATAACAATTCAATGTACTTTATTTATTAAGGGAATAATTATAAAATGAAAATTGCATATTTACTTTAAAGWGAAAGCCAAAATTTTCATCAACCTCAACTTTCAGATAATTTGAGCATTAAGAGTTAAAAGTTCATCATTTGTTACACTAATTATTTTTAATAATTATATTCCTGCTACAGTACTAGAAAGGTATCCAGAGGGAGCTTTTATAACAAAAAAAGAAAATGAGCCTAATCCCGTACTGGAAAGTGCTGTTCCACATTTATAATCGCTCTCTGAAAATAACTGTGAATCACTCTATTGTTTCTATGTGTGTGAAGTGGTATCTGAAGGTATCTGAAGTGCCATAGTTTCAATTCAGCTCTTCCATAGTACCTCAATAGTTTCCACACTCTTAGCTATTAAAAGGAGACAATTTTTTTTATGTAATAAGCAGCCATTAGCCCATTGGGCCTTTCTTGTGCTGTAAAAAAAATATGCTTTGTATTACATCATGGGTATGTTGTAGCACTGAGACTGAACTGTTTTTTAAGGAAGTGTCATAAACTTTGGCATAAGCATTAGGTTCACTGACAGCATGTGTACACCAGAGAGTGTGGTTTGGTGTCTTTGTTGTTTAAGGTCCAGTGAGGTAACTGGAATTTTAAAATTCTGCTTTTCATTTGCTAAGTCATCAAAATTTTTTTGTAACATCAGATTGTTCTGACTCCTAATGAGTAAGTCAATATATTTTATCAGAGTGAAGAGTTGTCAAGGTTGAATACCAGCCAGCAGCCAAACCCCACAAGGCCTCACTAAACCAGATTGCTCCAAGCCCCATCCAGCCTGYCCTTGAACACTTCCAGAAARGGGGCATCCCCAGCTTCCCTGGACAACCTGTTCCAGTGTCTCACCACCCTATAAACAAAAATATCTTACTAATATCTAACCTGCATCTAACCTAAATCTGCCCTCCTGCAGTTTTAAGTCACTCCCCTTGTCCTGTCACTAAATGACCTTGTAAAAAGTCCCTCTCCATCTTACTTGTAGGCTCCCTTCAGGTACTGGAAGGCTGTAATTGGGTCACCCCACAGCCTTCTCTTTTTCAGGCTGTATAGTCCCAATTCTTTTAGCCATTTCTCAAATGAGAAGTATTCCATCTCCCAAAGAGASACCCAGAACAAAGAAATCCCTGAACTTTTATACCCTTCTAGTTTATGCACGTGTTCTTGACGCCTCTTGAATGCAACCTGCACACACCTCTTGGTCGCATGGTGATTTTTGATCTGGGGTCTTCTTACATCCTGTTGGATTCTTTCTCCACCCTGTTGGATTCTTTATCCATGTCCATGCAGGCGTGTCATTAGCTGTTCTTTTATTCTGAAGTTATAGCTTCTAGTGATGACTGTAACATCTTTATCTTCTGGCTTGTACTTCTTGTCCACTAACATAGTTGGCACCACATGGAAAACTGAAAAGTCCTTGGTGTAGAATAAACACTATGTAGCAACAGCTGGAACATCAGTGTTCTATCAGCTTTATTCTCACACTAAATTTTAAATATGGCACTGAACTAGCGACCAGGAAACTTACTAAGAAAATTAACTGTCTTCTATCCAAAAGCAACTCTAGGTAAAAGTTCACAGCTTCCAGCATAAGGCCTCAGCAAATCTARTTATTGATGACAAGCAAGTTAAGCTAAGCTCACAGCATATTAAGCCACAACATTATAACTCTAAGTCACTTACTTGTATTTAAAAATAATTTATTAATCCAAACATATAATATCTCTCAAAACTTGCCAAACTCTCAGTGTCTCACACTGTTACTCCTTAAAAATATGCATTATACCATGAACCTCATTATTGTCATCACTGCCATTTCATCTTTTGCTTTGCAGGTGTGAAATCCCCTTTGTTTTTCATTGTCTAATCAATTGACATTAATGATATTAATAAAGTTTTTTGAGCTATATTCAGAATGGGTTAAGTACCTTAAAATTTGAGTTGTAGCTTAAATATAGGATTGCAATATTATATGAAGATAGTGCTGTATATGTGAATATCTAGAATACTCTGATTACTTCAGGTAATTTCTACAACATTGTGGAGTAAAAAGTGAGTTGCTTTYGAGAAGGAGGAAAGCATTACATATTTCTCAAAAGTGATCTATGTATAACGGAAGAAATCATGAGGGATTAAAGTTTTGTAGAAATAAACAAAAAGTGAAAAGAGGAATTAAAGACAGTAATAACAAAAATGACAAAAGAGTAATACAGAAGCAGCTTGTGGCAAATCTGTCCCATTTTGTCAAATTCAAAACTTAATCAATTAATGTGGGTTAAAAACACTGTGTAAGACAAAAAAAAAAAACCCACAAGATACTGTAAGATGCAGGGATATTGTGATAATTGCATTAGATAATAAAAGAAATGTCTGGCCAATGCTTTGCACAAATTGGAGTGTGCAAAATCATTATCAGAACCTGAGAGACAAGTAACAAAATTGTATCAGCATTAAACATTATCAATATCTATAACCAAAGAGCTTCCTGATGCTGCAGAAATTATAAAACTTAAATTTTCAATTCTAAAAAAGGCCTGCTACACTAGGTGCAGCAGAATCTGTTCACATCCACTACTTTATTTTTATTGCATTTTCTGCATTTGCTTCTGCTTTCTTTGACTTGATTGATCTCAGCTCTGTTATGCTGAGATTTACATTYGCAGAGGAGTTGGACCTGAACATTTTACAGCTGGCATACAACCAGAGAAGTGAATATAGTAAGATGTAGAAATACATTTTGTTTTCATTAAATAGCAAAAATGTCACTATTTGCAACAGTAATCCAGGGCTTTGGTCGCAGATAAGTTTGCCTTATCAACATTATTTCTGTGAATAAAAATCATCAGAATGTGACATAACAATACCTGTTAACAATCAGTGATACATTACAACGAGTGATTAAAGAATGGTCTTTTTTTTATCTTCTTTCTCATATTGCATTCCCAATCAAAAGTAAGTGTCTTTGAATTTCACAGTTTGTTGGTAAAATGATCTCATTTTTATAGAATTTTTTTTCTATCTGTTCAGGAAGTTTCCCTTAGAAACCACAAAGTAAATGTCTGCTACTCAATTAAGAAATCTACACTTGTATTCTGCAGGCATCAGTTTTGTTTTACCCTCAAATTCCTAATGGAGTTTAAAATTAAAATTAATGTTTCTGTTTACTTTCCAGTATATTCGAAATCCTAATCAATGATGTCAACACATCTCAGTAATAGTGTTTCTCTAATAATGTCTGATATAGGCAATAAAGGAAGCATGGGGCACTGTTCAGTAGGCCAATCACTGGAGGATATTTTTTATGTTGTCAGCTGTGAACCAACTGAGCTGTAATAAATAGTACAATTAGTGGAAATAAAATAGCACGCTGACAAGACTCAAATGATATTGAGCAGGACACTTTGCAAATGCATAATCTTTTACCCAAGATGATTAGAATACAAATAGAAAGGGGAAAACAACAGCCTACCCAGAAATTAAAGACATTCCCATTCTCTCAAACCCATTTTACTTTATGTCTTCTAAAGCTCTTTATCTCACTAAAAATACAGTGTTCTGCCTTCCTCATATTTTCCTGAATTCCAGCTTTTGATACATTGAAGCACTCACAAATGTTGATCAGTTAGCATTTAAATATTTTCTTTAGATAATCTTTCATATGCACTTCTCCCTCTGAAGCTGTCACTCCATCATTTAAACTTGATAGCACTATATATGGACCACTATGTCTCCTCCATTGACATTATTATACAGCAACTGTCTTACAGGAGTCTCTTTTGTTCTCATGGTCTTTTCTGTTACTAGCACAGCTGTCTTAGTTGTACATTGCCTTTGTTGATTTCAGTTTAGTYAATCTGTTTAAATCAGTTGATAATCTGGATCTAAACCTTTGTGATCAACATAAGACAAATATTTTCCAGGAAAAAAACAAATAACAGGCACTTAAGCATAAGCCTTCCTTTTAAAATACAATTTAAAATATAATTTATCATTGAATTTCATTTGGAAAAGAGAAAAAAAAAAGAAAAAACCCTTCTCCCTCTTTTCTTCTATGCAGCAAATTGAAATTATGAATTCCTAGAGAATTTGACTATGTAGTGTTATATGTACATAATAAACATTGTAAATTAGGTTTTACTTCATTTTGTGAGTTAAGCATTTACATTCTTACCATTTGTAAGTACTACGACTATACGGGCAACTTCAAATAGATTCCTCTGTTAGTTTTAGGAGTTGTGCATCTTTTCCATTAATCTAAAGTTCAGAGACCTCTTAATGTACTCATACAAGTCTCCTTGAAATTCTTCATGAATCTATACTGTACATCAGATTCAGTTTGCAGTATCATTTCCTGAGACGTATGAATATTGTGCAACATTCTGACGACAGTAACAGAATTTTCAAGGTCAGAATAGTATTCAGCTGTCATGATGGTTAAGGAAAACAACCCCCATCAATGTACTCTTTGATAGTCGTTAAGAGCCAAACAGAGAATTTAATTAATGCAGTGTGCTCTTGACCAATATGCCTGCTGGCCATAAAGCCTGAAATACTGCTACCAGTACATTTATTTTCAACCGTATCAGAGAAGTCTTACAAAAATTTTCTTAAACTTTCCTTCAGTGGATTGCAAACAAATATCCAAATCCAATGTAAAACATAGAAGATGACTATTTGTCTTTCAATGCTGAAGCATATTGATATTATAATTAAACAATAATGTAAGCTCACTTAAAACACAGAACAACAGCACAAAAAATTAATTACTTCTCTACAATAATTAATTGATGATAACTTACATTTTATAGTCAGAAATATTTATAAAAGTATATATAATGTTTTAAATATATTCAACCTATATTAAGCTAGTATTAAACTGATGTCTACTAGGATTGGATATTTATTCTGAAAGAACATACTGCAGCACAATACAAAATAAATCACTGATACTTTTTTCAAGGTATTCAATATAACTGGGTTCTCAGCATAACTCATATTTGTCGGATCACAGCTGACAGAAGAAAATACCATAGATCTTGAATCTGTGGTAGAACAGAAAGTTATGAAGTGAATGTTAATAGGAAAATACACACAGCACTATTGATACTTAGRGAAATTTTATAACCCCATACATTAAATATTTCCATTTTCAAAATAGACCTCTCCTAATTTCAGTCAGAACTGAAACACATTACAGGAGGAGTGTGACGGCTGTCACAAGGGTTTTTGGGATGAAGGAAGAGACGTAGATCTGACTCTATGATCAGAAGGCTTGATTTATTATTTTATGATATATACATATACTATACTATACTAAAAGAAAAAAGAAAGGAGAGGTTTCTAGAAGCTGCTACTTAACCTAAGAATAGAAAGTAAAGAATGATAACAAACTCCGCTCTCGTCACAGTCCGAGAGAGCTCTCAGTTCTGGATTGGCCATTATTTCCAAACATCTAATCTGGGCCAATCCAGACAGACATGCTGCATTCCACAGAAGCAGATAATTTATTGTTTATGTCTTGTTGCTGAACTTCACAGCTTCAGCATGAAAAATCCTCAGAGAGGATTTTTCATAAAAGAAATGTCTGTGACAGAGAAGATCAAGATTAAGTGGATAGTGTGAGTCCCTCTTGCAGGTCCAGTTTCCATCTGTAGCAGCAGGAAACAAAGTGATGTAGACCCCCATATGCATCCAAAGGAGATCCATTTATTGTAGAAATTGGCCCCTTTTTATACCTTTAATTTTAACCTGACACAGCTGAAACCAAACCCYGATGTAACAGAACTTAACAGAAAGAAGGCACCCATTGGCTGGCTCAGCTTCCATGTTGCTGTCTGCTTGTCCTATCATCCAATCAGCTTRCTGCTCATACGCTCTCCATGCGTTCCTCCAGCCAATCAGKTTCCTGCTCATARGCTCTCCATGRGTTCCTCCAGCCAATCACAATCTCCCTTCCAGCTGACCCTCTCCTCATAATTGCCTCTCACTCTGTAGCTGGCTTCTGCCTGTCCYSCTGCAGCTYTGCRTTTCCCATGGGGCCTTCTGGTYAGCATAAGCCTTAACRACTCTAATAATTATTACCCCATATCCTGCTTCCYTCCACATACTTTATCATCAAGGTCACTTGTTAGATACCAATTCTAAAATTAGTTTCGTAACAATTATTAAATCTGATCTTGTTTTACTTGATTACTGCACAGAATAAATTCAAGTGRTTTCAATAAACAGAACTATTCTGTTGAATAATGTYCAATGCCTGTGATTTGTGARATGCTTTACTTAGTAGCCGTGTAASCAGAACTAAACAGTTCTGATTATTGCACAAAGAATCTTCTTTCTTTTTTCTGATTTTTTAAACTATTTTCTATTTCCTTTGCATTTGGATTAAATCTATTTCTTGTGATCACAAAAAAAATTGTTCTTATTAGAAGAATGCTTCATCTTGTCAAAACAGGAATGTAACAAGAGAAATAATTCCACCTATGTCACCCAGAGATAAACAAATACATTGATTAGCTGGGAGATGAGCAGCCAGCCACCAGCAGTCAGCAGTAATTAGTTGTAMAATTGTGACTTCAGTGCCCCAGATTACTTTCCTTACTGTATAAAAAACATTTCTTCATGAAGGAGAGTGTATCTCTCAATACCCTTTTTAGATATTATGTATGAATTCGGTCACCCAGTAACCCTGAGCTCTGCTCATTCCTTTTGTCAATAACATGTGCCACTCATGTCACAGAAGCTGGGAGCTCAGCCCCTTTCTTCATTTTATTTAGATCAAACTGAATCAGTCTGTATCTCATGACCAAAGAGAAGAAATACAGTGGAAGGGTTTATACTTTACAAATTATTCAAATCTCAGCCAACTTTATGGATCAATGATTGACAAGACTTAGTTAGATATAGATAACACACTTGCAGTCTTACAGAGACAAGCCAGGGCCTGATCTGTTAACAGAAGCCAAAAGGGAAACACCAGAGAAATATCACAAAAGAGTTAAGGGGTGCTCCCCTAGGAATCTGACACAGCCAAGGGTCCAGCTTAGGTGCCTTTATACCAATTCATGCAGCATGGACAGAAACAGAAAGAATTGGAAGCTACCACCATGCTACTAGAKACCTATGACCTTGTAGCTGAACTTTGCCATTACTGAAACTTCCATGGAATGAATTCCATGCCTGGAGTGTGACTATCAAAGGCTACAGGCTATTTAGCAGAGCCAGGGGAGGAACAAGAGGTGGATGCCCTCTGCATTAAGAGGTGGATTGAGTGTGAAGAGTTGTCTCTGAAGAACATGAGAAGGTCAAAAGCCTGTGGGTAAGAATCTGAGACTGTGGCAACAAATAAAACTTTGTGGTCAGTGTCTTCTACAGGCCCTTGATCAATGGGATCCTGCTGATGAAGCCTTCATGTTCACAGGCTCTTGTCTTCCCAGGGGGCTTCAGCCATCCTGACATCTGCTGGGAAAGTTGCACAATGAGCTGTAGGCAATCCGGAAGACTTTGGAAAAAACGGATGATAACTTCCTGACCCAGGTAATAGCCCTGCCAGAGGGAATGTGATACAGGGTCCTATGGTCACCAGTGTAAGAGAGCCAGCTGGGGACACCGAGATTGGAGGCAGCCTGGGCTGCAGTGATCATGCCTTGGCAGCGTTTGCAGTCCTCAGGGGAGCCTACAAGAAAGAAGAGAGATTATTTACAAGAGCATTTAGTGATAGAACAAAGGGAAATGGCTTCATACCAAAAGAGACTAGGTTTAGATTAGATATTCTCTATTGTAGAAGTGTTGAGGCAGTGGAACAGGTTGCCCAGAGAAGCTGTGGATGCCCCATCTCTGGAAACATTCAAGGCAAGCTTTGATGGGGCTCTGTGCAACCTGATCTAGTGAAGAGTGTCCTTGCCCATGGATTAAGGGTCAAAACTAGAAGATATTTAAGGTCCCTTCCAATCCAAACTGTTAATGCCATAAGGTCAGATCCATTTAGGCTTACATGTTTATTTTTATCTTACAGCTCTTGTTTCTAAGGTAGTAATTCTAAGAAATAYCCTTGAAAAAACCGCTTGTCTTGTACACATAGCAGTGCTGTTGATTTACAGTAGCAATAAGTTTGGATCTTAAAAAGCCCAGGAAGTTTATGGTATTAGCACTAAGTTTTCAGGAAAGATAATAAACACTTGCTTTTAAATGCTAGTYAGTGATTTAAAAATCTCAACACAATAAAATACAAAATACTAAGTTAAGCTATTCATTAAAATCTTTATTGAGGAAGGACTGAAAACCCACTTCCCATATATGCATGCTTGACAGAGATTTGGGTCTGAGCCAGTGGAAATCTGTTCTAATAGTTCTGAAGGAGATAAAGTTGTATAGAAGTGCTTTTATTTTTTGTTTGTATGAGTTTGAAATAACAGGGCAGTAATCTCCAATGAATATCAGAAAGATAAATTTGTCTTATAAAAAAAAACCAAAACCAAACAAACTCTGGATGTCCAAATAGAGAAATTAATCATGAGACTTCCAGCTCACTTTAAATTTTGATAAAAACAATTACTGTTATTATTAATTCTGCAATTGTAATTCTACTTTTCACATATCTTTATGCTTGATATTTCAGAATGATGACTGTTACAAGARTTTTAGAATATCCACTATTGCAACCTAAGAAAATTACTCATTTTGCACTTGAGAATCTTTGCATAAAAGCAGGAAAAGGACAAGTAGCAGTTTCACAGAAATTAGTATGAGGAAATAATCAAGCTACACTTAAGTCAAATTTTTATTTACCCCCATAGAAAGACAATAAATTTATTGATAGATAATTTGGAAAAAAAAATGTCTACAAGGTATGGAAAGGGAAACTTCTTCTCTACCCTACATTGCTGGGGTCTATACTGGGGAACTGCATTGAGATCTGAACACTGTACACCCCAGAAGAGATCGGTTCATGGATCCAAATGAGACTAAAGTAAATTAGCAGTTGTATAGAAATGAAATGTATGAGAGCAGYTTTAGAAAGGAACTTATTTAATTTCTAAAACTTGAGTACAGGAGTGTTGATGCTCTCACAATTCATCAAAGACTATTGCTKTGAGAAAGGGAATAAAATGTTCTTTATGTCCATATTTAACTGGGTTTCAAACTGAGCACAGCAGAMTCAGGTTACAGTCTAAAAGTAGCATTTTGATGCTAACAATAATGAAACAGTTTGATATAAGTAGACTGTGGAGACCTTTAAACAAAGGTTAAGTAAACACCTATAGGTAGGTTCATAGCTAGAGCTAATATTGCCTTAGATCTTGAAGGTTAACTGGGTGACATAACAATCCTCTGCCATGCTATGCGAGCCATACAGAAACCTGCAGAGAACAACAGAGGTTTGCCTAAGTGTATTTACAGCAAATGGGGTGAGGGGAGAGGGGATGAACCACAACCAACCTTCTATYTATCATGGCTCACATTTCCTTTTCAGATTGTTGTGCTTCTACCATGAAAACTGGTAGCARTGATGACTTGTTTGAAGTGTAAGAATGTTTATAATATAATAGGCACAAAATAAACTAGGTTCCATTGGCAAAAGGGTTCATGGTTAGATACTTAATTTTTGCTAGGGGTTCTTGTGTTCACGTAATTTTTTAAAGCACTCTATTTCATCTAGATATGAAAGAGCCTTATTTTTCCATAGAAAAGTGTTAGACAATTGCATTTTCCTTTTCCTTTATGRCTTTGAGGATTTGGCCCAATCTGCAAATAACTATAAATCTTACTGCACAACAGTTAATACAGCTGAAGCACAAGTCAGGGCCCATGCAATGGTAACTTGCAGATGTTTTTGAAATGCTTCAGCACTGAGCTAGAGTTTATTTCAGATATAAAATAGATAGAACAGGTGCTATCAAACAGTTTTATTTCCTTTATGACATAAAGCCTCAATCCCATGAATGACAGCCTAGGTCTTTCCAAATAGTAAACTTGATGAGAAATGGATTGAAGAGGTTTGCAGTGATAACCTGAAGGCACAGAGGAGACAGTACTACAGAGAGAAATATGGAAAAATCTAGCCAAACTTAATGTGCAAACCAAATGGAAAAATTCTGTATTTTAGATGYGTTTTAGGGAAGAGACATTTCCCTATCATACAATTTTTCCTGATAATGGTAACTTTAGAGAACAATAAAGCAAATTTCACAATGAAAAATATTTACTTTAAAYAAAACCCAAAGACTCTAAATGTTATAATTCAAAACGTTTAGAGCAAGGTAAATAATTTTTCTTCAGGTAATTCTGCTTTACTGTTTACTTTGATACACCTTAACAGAAATGTATAGAATACGAAATTAGTTCTTGGTGTTATTCTTGATCCTATCCCTGAGGAAGAAGGAGCAGCAGAGACAATGTGTGATGAGCTGCAACTCCCATTCCCTGTCCCTCTGTGGCGTGGTGGGGGGAGGTAGAGAAAATCAGGAGTAGCATTAGGCCCTGGAAGAGGAGAGGGGTGGGGGAAAGGTGCTTTGTTGTTTGGGATTTTTTTTTTTTTTTTTTTTTTGGGGGGGGGGGGTTTATTTTATTTTTTATTTCTAATTATCCTGCTCTGATTTTATTGGCAATAAACTCAGTTAATTTCCCTAGTTGAGTCTGTTTTGCCCATGACAGTAACTGCTGAGGCTGAGTGCCCTCTCTCTCTTCATATCTGGACCCACAAGTCTTTCATTATATTTTCGCTCTATTGTCCAGCTGAGAAGGGGAGTAGATACAGCAACTTTGCTGGACATCTGTCATCCAGCCAAGTTAAACTCACCATAAGGTAGCTCTGCTTTTGGTGAAGTGCTTTTTGGTTATTCTCAAGAATTTATTCAACTTAAGCAAAATCAGCAATTTAACAAGGTAAGAGACTACTGTGTCACTCCTTCCAAACTTTTTAGCTGCCTGCAATATTTATTCAATAGTTGGATTTTGGTTTTTAAAAGACCCAAAACAAACAACCAAACAAAAATGAAAAAAATTAGCAAATGAACAAAAAAGAAAAGTCGGGTTTTTTTTCAGTTATAAACACTTACTGCAAGAAAATAAAGTCTAAAAGCTGACAAATCCAGAAAACTGTTGCCTTTAAAAACAAGAGAAGCATTCTCTTTCACACTGAGTAAAGATTTTAAMGCTGTATTAGATGAAACAGGAAAATCAGGTAGAATCAAATCTGGGAAAAAAAAAAAAAAACAACCTGAAGATATATAATTTATCTTCTTGTTTCCAGACAAACAATTGAAACAGTTAAGTAGTGCAAGACCYGCAAGATAATGAAAATGAATACATGGATCCATATTCATCCTATCTAATTTTGAGTGCATAAATAGTGTACAAACTTAAGAACTTCTGTGCCTAAGGTTCTGTACAAAGTCCATATAGAAAGATAGACTCCTCTACATGGTGCTTTACTTCATTCCAAATCTTAAAACACTTCATGAAAACTACGTCTCTTGCAAGCTATAGTGAACAGCTGGGACAACCAGTATTATCTAATCATAATGGAAAAGAAGGCCTGCATTCAAATCAGGGAGAGCTAAAGAGAAAGGCTAGGGATAAGGTTTTTAGAACATCTTTATCAACAGGGATGAACAGAAATTATTCCCAAAGAAGGAAAAAAAAAAAAAATTAAGCTTTACTGAGAAGAACAGATGCCTCTATGTAACTTTCAACTTTAAAGGTATACAAGACCTAAGAATGCAGATTTACAGAGATGTGGCCCTATTAATTGAAGGCAATTAGCCTTTAAGTAATTAGTTTGAGTATTCAAACTTTTTCTGAATTTTATGGGATTTCTTTGAACTGCTTAAAATGTCTCACACTTTAATTTATGAAAATGCGAGAGAAATATGATCACAAATAATAGGGAAAACCTTGTCAATATTTTACACTCTAAGTTATAATATAAAGATTATTCATTAATTTCTATCCTTTTGAAAAAAATACAAAAAATACACAAAAAGAATACAAAAGAAATATGGATATGGAACCCAAATTTTAATCTTCAGCTATRAACATTTTTTTTTCAGGGAATTGTTTGTTCTGTTGGGTTTATTTATTRCCCACATTTGTATTTGATAATAGTACTGGATCTGCTCTTTGATTCTCTTCAGTTTACAGCAGGTCCAGCAAGATAATTGGACTGTTCAGTAGATAGCTTGGACTCCATAATTTCTTCCCCTTATTCCAGTTCTGGCAAAGAGTGAATATTTTAAAGACTATCCACTGTCATCTACTGACACAATTTCACGAGAGTCTCCATTGCACTTCCTTTTTCCTCTAAAATAAATGACAATTCATTTTTGAAAAGTGAATTTCTCAAGGTGGAAGAATCTTCATCTCCACTTCCTTTGTACTATTGGGATATAAATAGTAAAGAGCATTTTTATTGTCCCTATACTGGGGTTGCATGACCAGGTTTTGTGGGAGGAAGAGGGAGGCTACATGGTATGCTTCTGAGGGAAGCTGCTAGAGGCACCAGCACCAGACAAGGATCCCAAACCCTCCCTCCCTGGGCCAAACCATTACAGATACAAGTGAGAGCTCTTGGCTAACCCTTTTGCTCCTCAATCAGCTTGAAAACAAGCCCCTCTTCACTTGTCCATCGTGCAACAAATGGGAAGAAATTAATTTGAGAAATCTAGCCCATAACAGCTTTTCACATTTCTTTTTTTTTTTATTTTACCTGGTTTCATAAAGAAGAGGACTATTAAGACTAARAAGACTATTCCCAAGTATACAAAATTATAAATCATACCTTACCAGTGAATTTGAACTAAGAAATTATTTTTCTGTTTGCAGTGATTTCCCTTTGAAACATTTTCTACCCATACTGACAACTTGACCAGTGACTTTTTAGGTGAGTGTGACCTAACTTATATGGCTCCCAATACAGTACCCCTTTTAAAAGTATGATAAGAGTTTTTGAAAAACACTCTTACTTTTTATGAAGACACAACTCAGTACTTTATGCATACATATATTATTTCAAACAATATTTCATYTTAGAAATAGTTAATATTTGTGATATTTTTGACAGGTGAAGAAAAAAAAGGAATTTTAGGGAAGTATGTGGTAAATGCAGCAAGCACAAGCAAAAGAAGAAATACACTGCTTCATCTTGATTGTACTGTATTTTTGTATATAAGACAAAAAAGAAAAACAACAACAAAACAAGCTAAACTTTCTTTGATGGCACTGGTGAATATAAGAGACAGAGAACTAAACTTTATTTCTTACATGAGTACAACTGTCACCAAAGTCAATAAGAATCCTGTTCTGTGTGGATATTTGGCCCTTAGTGGCTGTGAGCAAAGTATTGTGTGGCAGTGATGCTCCACAAGRGTGGACATGACAGCTGGAAGATGAATATAAAAATAGATTGGAAGTGACAGTGAGTCTGACTATCTGCACAACCTTTTTTGTAGAAATGAGCTAAAAGTAACATCTCAAGTTCTGTCACTTTTCTTGCTACTAGCAGCTATTTTTATGAATCCATAATAATCAAAGTGGTCTGTAGGTCAAATGTTTCTATGGGGAATAAAAATGGAATTATTTCCTGAGGCTGAATATGATATCCAGTTTACAGTACCAATAACAAAACCATCTGATTTTAATGCAGAATTTTGGGCACTAAGATTCTGAAGGAATAATAGTAACACTATCCATCATTTCTTGCTGGCTGCAAGCAGACTCCTGATTTCAGTTTGGGAGAAGAATAAGGAAATACTTCATATATATACATATATATGTACATAAGCAATGGAAGAGAATCAGAATTTAAGTAGCTTTAGACAGTGCCATTCACATAATTTGGTCTGGAAGTAGAAATGTTTCTAATATTTGCTATTCCTGAAAATGTCTGAAGGGAAAGTTATTTTGAGTACTTTAGGTATCTTTTTTACTTTGTAATTCAGGTGTTGTYTAAGCTTAAATTAGAACTTCAAATAATGTCTAAATAGTTTTGGTCCTTTTTAGATCCACTGTATTGATAGCTAAATTAATTTTCTCTTAAGTTATGTGGGGTGGCTTTTTTGGTTGGGGATTTTTTGGTTTGGTTTTTTTTTTTTTTTTTTGGTGAAAATATAATGTGATAATTTTGGAAAAAGGATTCCCTCTTTAGAATTTAAGTATACATAGTATACCCATAAGTAGCCTAAGATGGCTAATATTGTTGAGCACCTGTACCCTTCATATCAGTTTTACTGCATTTTGCAACTAAGCAAAACTAATTATTGTGAAGAGAATCAGCAATATAAATTTGGATGGGAATAAAAGTCTCAGACTTTTAGTTTCAAGGTCTCACACCTCTTAGGAGACCTATTAAATTAATATTTACCTGGGGCATTTTGACTGCCCGTCATCAATCTTTAAAAGAAGAGACATTACCTACTTCYTGGGTAACAAGGGAAGTGTGCTTTTGGAAGGTTAATAGTTCAGAGAGGACCTTTGAGAATGAGTAATTTAATTTTTTTTTCTAATTCTTGAGGAGTTAATTCCCCTTTGTAAGTGTATTGAAAGATTAGGATAGATAAAAAGCAATGATCAGGCAGTGTGGAACTTGAGTTTCTCGTGGAGAAGATAGGAAARAGGACTTATCTTCTTCCTTAAAGAGCAGATCCTTAAAGTCCTTTTTAAGACTTGATCAATGCTCTTGTTACACAATTTTTCTCAGTATTTACCATAATTACAAGAAAATAAGGGGGCATGTTCAAAAAAGTGTGAAAGCAGTTTTAATATTGCAAACATAAAAATGCATTTCAGTCATAGTACTTGCAAGAAGTGAACAGAARTTAGACTGTTAACATCCATTATTAAAACATGAYAAAGTAGACAGAAYAACAAYTCAAAACCCCYAAAACAACCAACCAACCAACCAATAAAAAACTCAAACCAAATAAAAAAKCAAAATGCAACAAAAACCCAACAACAAAACAAAACTAGGCACTGAGTTTCCAAAGGGTTTTTAGGAAATAATCTCAGCCACAAAATAATTTCTTACATTAATTTTAAATGCTGAGTCTCTTTGCTTTTTTTAATAAACATTAAAGATTTCTTCATCTCTTTCCTAAAATGCTGCAATGTGTGCTCTTTAATAAAAGAGCTCTGGAATAATATTCCAGTTGGCAAATTTAATAAAGCTCTAGGGTGCATTCTGAACTCCTTCCTCCCATAAGCAAATAAATGCAAGCTGTTCATAAAATGCTGAAAACCACAAACCTGGAATGACACTGGATTTGAATGGCTGCTGCTGAAAATAGTATTTTACTTTAAAAATTTAATTCAYTTTGTACAATAGAGAACACTATAGTTACTTATTAGCTAGTAAATTATAATTTTGCTTTGTAGTATGCCACGTCAGAAAATATATCTCTGTTTCATTGGCACAGGTTCCACAGATTCATAGAAATAACAATGTTTTTAGATAATAGGCAAAATCATTACATTCCAAATTTAACCCAAAAGTATAATATTCTTTTTTGGATAACTTGCAAGAATTGCAGAATCATTAAGGTTGGAAAAGACCACCAAGGTCATTGAGTCCAACATCTGACTGAACACCATCACATTTACTAGCTTGTAGCACTAAGTGCCCTGGTCTTCCCCGAGCCTCCTTTTCTCCAGGATGAAGGACCTCAGTTTCCCCAGCCACTCCTGATCAGATTTARTCTCTGSATCCTTCTCCAGCTTCACTGCCCWTCTCTGGACACACTCCAGCACCTCAGTGTCATCCTCGGGGCCCAGAACTGGAAAGAGGARTTAAGGTGTGGCCTCACCAGTGCTGAGRACGGGGGACAGTCACTGCCCTGGTCCTGCTGGCCACACTATTTTTCATACCAGGCTGTCACTGGCCTTCTTGGCCACCTGGCACACTGCTGGATCACACCTGTTGGGATGCTGAGAGACACCCCCATGCTCTTTTTCACCAGGCAGATTTCCTGCCACTCCTTCCCAGCCCCGTGCAGCATGTAATGCTGCCGGGGATGTTGTAACCCAAGCGCACTTTGCCTTCTTGAGCCTCACACAATTAGCCTGGGCCCATCAACCCAACCTGTCCAGACGCCTTTGCAGCGTCTTCCTTCCCTAAAGCASATCAACCACCCCACCCAACTGGTTGTTATCTCCAGACTGAGTGAGGGTGCTCTCCACCCCCTCATGATGGTCATCAGTACAGATATTAAACAGAGCTGGACTGACTCCATTCGCCAGAACCTTCTAGGTCATCCAGAACCTTCCAGCCATCCAGCAGCTGTAACCAAGCAAAGGTGCACCTGTCCAGGCCGTGGGCTGCCATCATCACAGGCTTTGCTGAAGTCCAGGTAAACTCACAAGTCTATGGGCCTAGATGGGATTCACCTGAGGCACTGAGGCMCTGGAGCTGTTTGTGGTTGCTTTAGCAATGCCCTCACCATGTCAGCCTCTCTCCCTGCTGCGTCTCTATGCTTTCTCTCAGCTTGCCCTGACTCCAGGAGCCCACTGCCTAACTCCTTCAGGTGTTTMGCCCCAGAATTGACCATAGTCACTGCTGTTGTTGCTGCTGTCACCATGTACCTTGTTAGCTTTCAATGAATTTATGCATTTAATGGATGCACYATGTACTTAATGCATCCCAACTTTTAAATTACTGAATTTGTAACSTTTACAGCATTTTGATCCTTTTCTATTTACAAATGTTTAATCATTTTAAAAATATGTTTATGTTAAAAGCTTGGAAGTTTTCAATTGAACAATTTTTTTTTTTATTATAAATTGAAAGTACATTAATTTTTTTCTTTTCTGTAACYTTGCATTTTTAGTTAATCTTTGGAAGTTATTGTTTACAAGAGGAAAAAATTAAGATATACTTAAAAAAAAACCAAGCTAAAATAATATAACTCCCAAGGAAAATTAATCTAAATCAGTTCAACAAAATCTATAGGCCATTTTACCTCATCTAATGAGAATTAAAATAGGTGATTTTTAAAATGTCTGCATCATAGTGCAGATTTTTACACTGAAGGTAAAAAAAAAAAGAACATATCCTTTAGAAACTCATATTGGTCCCTATGACAGATTTCCAGTTGAAAACATAAAGTCAGAAAAACAGAGACTTAATATAGATGTCTACAACCATTCTACTCCCTTGAGACTTCCCTTTTTTTAGATATCAAGATGCACTTCAAGGATGCAGTTTGTCTAATTTCTTTCAGACATGTGTTTAGGTTGAAATGAATCACATCATAAAATTACTTAATTTGCTCTATGACTATAAAGTCAGTCTGTATGTATAAATTCCAGCAATGGGAACCTGAAACAGAGGTTAGTGTTTTTAGTAACATCTACCCTTTAGCAAAGTTAGTTCCCTGATTTTTGTCTCAGAAAAGCATATTTTACAGTTTCTGATTTTAAAGCTAAAATCCTTTTTTTTTATCAGTCAGCAAAAGGTGTATTTAACACAATCTTAGTAAGACTATGTCTTACTAAGAATTAAGTGCTTCTAACTTTATGAAGTTCAGAGGATAGCACTTTTAATTACATTCAAAAGGTACCCTTTATGCACTAATAATACTTTCTGTTGCAGATACAGTCAAAGTTATAAGATTACATTTTGCAATTATCTTCCTTGTGTCAATTAACAACCAGGAAAAACAGGGAGAGCTTTGGAAACACATTAGAGTCAAAATGCTGCTGCTAGAAATAACTAACAGAATGAGAATTTAATCACACCACCACTTTGGAGACAACAGTTCAATACTACTATACCTCAATTATTCAGTGGRAGAAGTTGTAGAATGCATAGAACAGAATGTATTTTAGACAAAGACAGCCAAGTTGCCATGAGCCATCTCATGTGTTAGGACTACTCTAACACAAAATGATTTGAGGTTACACTTAAATGGGTTAGGAATGCTCACAGGGTTTCTCTGTTGGTTTTACTGTGGGAGTGGTAGACTCCAGGTAAGTGATGGTCATCAATAGCTGTCAGGAGTAATGTGTTCCATTACACCTGCAGCATTCACAAGAAGATATGTCCCTTTTGCTGTAAAATCCTGACACGTTACATTTATTTTCTACCTTTGTTAAAAAGCTTAGTATAAGTTGCTACTTGGTATTTCAGTAAAGAAAGGATATGTCATTCTGTGCTAAAACTTGAAATMATTTGACAGCGTATTTAGCTCTGTGTTAAATAGAAGTACTTTTCATCAATGCTCTGTGAATAGCAGTTCTGGCAGTAGCACATGACACCTTGYAAAATGTAGCTTTTAGATAAATCTTAACATAATGTATGGAACACTTTGTTACTGCAAAATGAAAAAAAGAGTAGCAACCTAACTAGCCATAATTGTTAAGTACACTTTTCTTTGATGTTGAGCACCTGAAGAAAAACAAACCCAAACTTTTACTAGCTCTAGTAGAGCAATTTAAACAGTAGGGATTAAATCTGATTTTGCAATGAAACTGTAAGAGCTTTGAGTTACAAACAAAAGGTTAGTTTCTCTAGAAAGTGTAGAACTCTCACATCGCTTCTGGAATGTGAAAGGTATTCTCGAGACCCCATTGGGAGCCGAGACCCCTTCGGGGCTCAGAGACCCCGGCATGATGCCCGGAACAACTTTGGTTGGTTGGACTTTGATCCTGCAAGTGAATATTGCCGGTTGGTGATTGAGGACTGAAGAGCGCACGGTCAAAGGTTTTTTATAAGGTGTGCACGGGTGAAAATGTAGGATTTTAAGATTTTAAGTATTAGGCAATGGAGACAAGATGGAGAGAACAGGGGCGTGGTCTCGTCCTTCTCTTTTTCTTTCTTCTGGTTTTCTCCATCTGTCTGATGGATGTTGGCACCTGGTGATTTTCGGTCTGGGATAGAGGTTGCACTGTCTGAACATGGTGATAGAATTGGAAAGTATTAAAAGTAAATATGTTATACGTAATTTTGCTAGTTAAAAAGACGACGCAGCCTCGTGGAGGGGCGGAAGCCTTGTAGCTGCCGTTCGTGGACAAACCTCTGTTGCCAGTGGAGAAAAATTTTTAGATAAAGATAAATAATACAACCTTAGACGAGAAATGAAGAGCCTGACTCTTCTTCAAGCGCCGGCTGGGAGAAAGACTTTGCGAAACTTTTTCGGGTTCACTCTACTGCTAACGAGATCCCGACAACTGGCGCCTGTGGGCACCAGGGGCACCCATGGAGGCTCTTGGAAATGCAGCACGCCACCAGCATCACTGCTGAAACCCAGCCCGGGGACATTCTCGAACTCTGCCAGAAGTTTGTTTGAGCTGCAACCGGAGGAGAAGCAGAGGCGCCTGAAAAAATCCTCACCTGCGAGCTGCTGACAGTGCCAGAGCAAACTCCAGATGACCTTGCAGATGATTCAGTCTTTTGGTAGAAAGCGTCCAAATGAGAGAACATGGGGGGACATCCTCCAGGAACAACCCAGCAATCTTTTGTCAGCCCTACAGGGCGATGACAGCCCACACACCCTGAAAAATCTATGAAAAAAAGATAAATGGCCTTGAGCTTTTATCTCAGCAAGAGTAATATTGAGGCAAGTTCGTGGAATTCCAAGGTCTGCCAGCTAATCAAGCAAGGCAGCGAAATTCTCTCAAAGATGAGGGAAAGGAAGTCATCCTGCATCAGCAGGTGGTTGCTCCCCTTACCGACCAGGAAGGGCAAACAGTAATCCCTACCAAACAGGTGTGGAAGATTAGCATTCATTCTCCAGAGTTCCAGGGTCCCATGGGTCCCCAGAACGCCCAAAAAATCCAGAAACTTTCAGGGGAGAGGCGAGGGGGGTCGGGGGACCCGGGAGAGACTGCTTTCAGGAACTAGCCAGCCCGTGTTGCGGGTGGCGCTGCCGGCCAGCAGCCCGGGAGGCCGCAGAGGCGAGGCCGTAGAAGTTGCGGAGGCCGGCGGGGGGGCCACGGTGGCAGCGGGGGGAGTCGCAGACACAGAGCAGTGGAGGCGATAGCGCGCATGGCAGAGCATGCGATCGCAACAGCGGGCGCTCAGCAGCCGTCCAGAGCATAGCCGGGGCTGCGGGGCAGCGCCGAGCGAAGCCCAGGCGGGGCGGAGCGGAGCGCGGCACCGCGGGAAATGGGAAGCAGCGGCAGCGGCGGAGTAGCCCCGGAGATGGTGGGAGGCGCAGATTTTGAAACTGTTTTGGGCGTGGCGGCGGCGGTGGCGGCGGTGCCGGTCCCTACCCGAGCCGTGCCGAGAACGCGCGCGAGAGGCAAGACAAAAGAGCGCGGGGAGGGTCGGGGATTGACCTCACAGCGTCAGACGCGGGAGAGCAAGCCGGGGCAGCTGCAGAGCCCCAAGGCACCCGTGTGCAGACGGAGAAGGAAGACCCCGTACCCGGAAGTTAAACTGCGCATGTCTGCTAGGCTCGCAGCGAAGACACAGGCAGCGGCGAGAGGAGAAGTAGACGCACTCTCAGGAGCCATAGATACAACCTTACAGGAGGAGGAGACACAGTCAGAGAGGGAGGAGACATCGCAAGCAGAGCAAGACAAAGACAGTGATGTCAGCCAGAGAGAGGAGGGAAGCATGCCCAGGGCTACGCACGCCCGGAAGGAGCGTAGCCGGGGGCGTGCTCGCTCTCCGGTGGCTGTGACATCACGAGCGAAGAGGGGGCGAGCTCAAGATTCGAGTCTGGAAAGTACCACCCCTTCTCGGTCCGGGTCCGTGCTTCCCCAGTCTCGGACCCTCTGAGACAAATCTCGAGTACCCTAAAGAGAAATTCAGGTATCCAATCCCAAATGCAAGCCCAGCAGCCAGCACACAGTTTCAGCCTCTATCAAAATCTCAAATTGGAAATTTTTCACGGGCGCAGCACGAGTTGTATGAAGTACACTGAGCTCCTCAACAGTCCGGTCCCACAGAAGTGACGGAAACAACATTTACCAGATGATCAGACTTCARATGCAAAAGATAGAGTAAAAAGCTGTTCAATCAATGTAAAGTGAGAAAGCATCAAGCTTTTGCCCAAGATACAGAAAAAAGGAAAAAGCAGTGCAAATCAATGTTATCCCAAATATGATGTAGATAGAAATCTTCTATTGTGAAAAAGGCCTCTCAGAGAGGGAAACTACCATATAAAGATAGAAGTATTAGTAATGATTCAATTACCTGAAATGTCTCTGAAGACAGAGCATTTGAGAAATATCAATCAGATCCTATCTGCGGAATCATCAGCTGATTCTCCAATAGTTTAGAGTTTTTTGGTATTGAGTTATGTAACCTTGTATTTTTGAGTTTTTATAAGTGATTACTTGATAAATTAAAGATGGTTATTAATGGCTACATAATACTTTTAAAAAAGTTGTGCATAACAGCTTCAAACAGCTTCCTGTTGCATAAGTGATTATATAAGAGAATTCTCAGAATTTATGATAAGAATTATGTTAAAGATGTTGTTGTTAATATTTACAGCCAACTTTTATGTGTTTCACTATCTCTTTGTGATGATATCTACAAGGATCATCTAATGTCTTCTTCAGAATCTTGTCTTTTGTTCTTAACTACTCATATTTTTTGAGTTTCTTTATTAAATCCAGATTGCCCAGTTTCGTGATTTTCTGTCAGTCCATTATAGAATACTTCAGCCGAAAATTCATGAAGTTTGTCTGGGTTTGAAGATTTCTATCCTGACAAAAATTTCAAAGAGATTTCAATATTAAATAGTTGATTGATCTTTAATCCTAAAGTTTCCTATTATATAATTGCTGTTTTTAAGAGTCTTGTTTTAAAATGTATTAAGTGATGTCCAATCAATTAGAATTCGAACTCTGGCCAAGTTCTAGCTCTACTTAAATGGAATGATTGATGATCAGCCCAGATGTTTTCTGCATCAAAAAGTATTCAAGTCCTTTTGGCTTGACAATTTGACCATATATGATAGCTGAGCCTGAGTTTCCAAAGGGAGTTTGGAGAAACATGAATCCRGACATGAGTTCTCCAGTTCTCTGTTGTTTTAGGGTTCATCAGCTGTCGCAAACTCTGAAATGACAGTTCAGTATTGTAGTGATTGATAATTGTATGATTTCAGATGTGTTATTAGTTTTGTGTATTATCTGATTGATTTCTAATTGCTGTGTCAATTTTCTCACCCCAGACAGCATCGAGAGTAGCCTTGACTCAATTAGACCGACTAAGTTGTTAGTTGAGCAAAAAACTCTCGCTCACTCTCTCTTGCACTGAGTGACCTGCTGACAGATGTTAGCAGTGTGAGACAAGCAGTTCTTCAAAATAGAGCAGCAATCGATTATCTGCTGCTAGTGCATAGACATAGGTGCAATGAATTTGAAAGAATGTGTTGCATGAATCTGTCTGATCATTCAAGATCGATTCATGAAAACATTCAAAAGATAGAAAATAGTATAAAGAAGCTTAGTGAAATCACTAGAACCTAGATCGATGATCTAGTAGAAATTTTTGACCCTTCTCCCTTATGGAGAAGAATTTTAAAGATAAGATTTTATGTTTTACTTGTAGTTCTTCTGCTCATCATACCATACATCTTTTTGTGTGTACGGCGAGCCATAGATCGAGTCGTGAAAGAAGTGTTTTTAGTGCAAACAGAAGGGGGAGATGTAGGAACTCTGCACATCGCTTTGGATGTGAAGAGTATCCCGAGACCCCATTGGGAGCCGAGACCCCCTCGGGGGGCTCAGAGACCCTGGCATGATGCCCGGAACACTTGGTGGTTGGACTTTGATCCTGCAAGTGAATTGCCAAGTTTGGTATGAAGACTGGAAGAGCGCACAGGTTCAAAGGGTGTTTTTATAAGGTGTGCACAGGGTGAAAATGTAGATTTTAAGATTTTAGTATTAAGGCAATAGAGACAAGATGGAGAGAACAGAGCGTGTCTCGTCCTTCTTCTTTCTTCTTCTTGTTCTCCATCTTCTGATGTGATGTTGGCACCTGGGGATTAGTCTGGGATAGAAGTGCACTGTCTAACATGGGTGATAGACATTGGAATATAAAAGTAAATATGTTATACGTAATTTGTAGTACAAAAGACGACGCAGCCTCGTGGGAGGCGAGAGAGCCTTGTAGCTGCCGTGCTGGACAGACCTCTGTCTGGCAGAGAGAAAAATTTTTTAGATAAGATAAAATAAACAACCTTGAGACCGAGAAATGAAGAGCCCTRACTCCTTCTTCAAGCGCCGGGCTGAGAAAAGAGACTTTCGAACTTTTCTCGGAGTCACTCTGACTGCTAAGAGATCCCGACAGGAAAGTAAAGGAGAAGCTATTAAATAATACAGTTAGTCTTTCTGTTTCATCATTTTTAGTAATGCTTCCTTGGAACCATTGCTTCCAAATGTATAATAATGAAATTTATTATAATTTCCACTGTTTGTCCCTCCTCATCTATTTTTATGAATTTGTGAGTTTTGGTGAGTAGGCCAGAAGTGAAAATTKTTCTACTAGCACATAGCACATACTTGTTTGGTAAAGTATTGAGAATTGTCAGAACTGCATAAGCTTTTATGCATATATGTATTAGTTGATACATATGTCCAGTATCTAGACACAACTGTGATGAGAAATTTCAAACATTTTTTTTCTAAAATTATTAATTTACATGTTATGCAACTGGCTTACTCTTACATTATATTAATTATTACTTCATTTTAAAAACTTTGTCTTTAGCACTTGCCTCCTAAATAAGGTCTTACAATACAGTGGAGCTGAAGCTGTTTAATTGTCATTGATATCTACAGTCCTTGGTGACTGTTGGTTGTGAGGCCCAGGAGATTGGTCAAGGCAGCTCATCACTGAAAGATGTCAGATCTGAAGTGAGCCTGTCCTCTTTCTTCTCTGATTTTCYTGATTTATACCCGAGGTTTCTGTATTGTTGTGCCCCTCAAAACAGTATATGAGGAAATTTTATCTGCTCCAGATAATGCTTTTATAGTYTTTTGAATGGAGCAGTATTTTTGAATGCATCTTTCTTATATATTTGAATACAGAATATATGCAGAATGCCTTGCTGATTTTTAATCTTTCCTTTTGCTTATCTCATGCTTTTACTGATTTTTATTACTTGAATTTGTTGCCTCTTTGGTGGTCACACAGATCATATACTTATGCAAAATGTTCCTWCATTGTCTTTAGCTATGCCATAATTGTTTAACAGAATGCTTATATACTATTGCTGTTTACACTACTTTACTATGCTTCTGTTCAGCTATATCCTGGCTAATGTAGTTACAATTTATAGACCTTTATTTTGTCTATGAACTCTCTCACCGAAAGAAAAATCATAGTAATAATAGAAATTACATAGACTGAATCTGCTTCATATTTACTTCTCACTAGCAAAATTGTGCCACATTTCTGATTATTTTGTGTGAGTACCAYTACCCCTTCCTTCACTTTAGAGGCCTGATTCATGAGTTCATTAAGGTTAGTCAATTTTTAAGCCGTTTTTTAACAGTAAGTACACTATACAAGTCAGTGAGGCTTGTTATAAAGTTAAACCTTTGCTTAGGTACTTTGATGAGATGAATTTTGAGGCCACATGTACCCTCTGAAATAGTGCACAGTAGAGGCATCTTTACACCTTTTTGATCTGTCAGCCTCCAGGATGAAAATTCACATATTCTCATGAATGTGGATTTTTTCTGATTCAGAATGAAAGCTCTGTAGTCAGTGTGAAAAATGACATCAATGGTTACGCTGAGTTTGAGAGCCTGACTTCAATCCCTGCATCGATTTAAAACAGTTAAATGTGTTGTCTAGTGTCTCAGAGCTGAGATGTATTCTTTCTCTTGAATAAGAGAAATAATTTGAAATAATTTTATCTATCTGCTTTATGTTGTTTTTTTGTGGAAAACTACTATTTTTATGATACTATAAAAGTTTCACTAGAAATGTAAAGCTACTCTCCAGCACAAAAAAATCCTTGGTTATGCCAGGGTAATAGGTCTTTTCCTGGCCAAGTGGAGGAATAAAAGCTTCAACAAGTAACTGTGGTAAAATGGAGCACCAGGTCAGATATCTCAAAAACCTCTCTGAACTAGCTGTATTTTGGTCAGTTATGATTGAGTTTTTTTCCCCTCAGTTGCAAGCTTATCAGCAAAAGTTAGCTCTAATACTGTGGATATTAAAAGGAGAAAGTCTAGAAAAAGATAAAGACAAACGACAGACAATTATTTTATGCTATAATCTCTATTCAGAGTATGGGAGATGGTAGTGTTGTAAGTCTAACCTTACCTAGGAAACAGTGACGAGTGCAGTACAATTATTCTTGTTAATTACGTAACATAAAATGTAATCTTGTGATCTGCGTATCAAGTACTTAGAGGCTGCCATAAAATTTACTTGAAAGAAGTACAGATTGCTCATCCAYGTTTAATTTTCTACTTGTTCATTGCACAGATTAGCAATGATCATTAATGACAAGAAAATCAATGAAATATGAAAATCCCAGAGAACATGTATCTGGAACGTATAGGAATAGTCATAGCTTTCTATTAAATTCTTTCTGTTTCTTTGGCAATAATTTAAGTCTTTCAAAGGACTAAAATAAATAACAAATATCTCATCCTCATTTGTTTGTGCATTAAGGTTAATTGTTTAGTAAAGCTGCGTGTTTACTCAGTTGAAAGACTAGATGCTTAGAGATTGTTTTTACACTGTAAYAATAAACATTTGAGTATGCCTTTTCACGTGTAGTTCTGGAGTGGGCTAGGGTCCTGAGAATAATGAAGAATGTTGCTATTGTCTGTGAAATTGTAATCTATAAAAAAACAATGCTTATCACAACATACATTTTCATAGCATTTTACTCCTACAGCAATATCAGTGAAAAGTTGAGGAACTCAGTAAGAAACATTCCTTTCTTTGCTTATTTCCAACAGATAATAAACTGAGAGTGCTAGGGTAAAGGTTGTGCTGATACGTTTTGAAGGCAGTTATATCTGGCTATGCAATTCTATCAATTCTAGTTTGGATGTTTCAATTTCTCAGAACTGAAGTCTTGAAAAAAGTTCTAAGAGCGCTAGAGCGACAGATAGAATATCTGCAAGGACAGAATCTAAAAGAAGTGTTACTGGATATGTAGTAGAAAGCAGACTGTACTTCCAGGTATAAATGTCTCTAAGGGACTGAAGAGTACAAGAATATGGATGAAAAGTAAGTTGAGTAATACTGTCAAATTTTAATATAAAAACAATTAAAATTTTTAATACACCAAAAATAACTGTAAACTGATAGTGAGAGTTCCCACCAAAAATAACTGCAAACTGATAGTGAGAGTTCCCACCAAAAATAACTGCAAACTGATAGTGAGAGTTCCATGGAATGTCTGAGATTCTACATTAGTTAAACGGTTATTTTAAGTTAGATTATTTTCTGCTGAAGGATATTTTTGCTCCTTTTTTTCCTCATTCCTGTTTAGTGTCCAGTTAAGCAAGAGATTCCTTGTTGTTATTTCAATAACCTATTTGTTAGCTCTTCATGAACATTGTCTTTTAGCATTTCTTTTACAGGTTTATTATTTCTAAGGCTTATTGAGTTTATTATTTACTTTTAGCACAGAAACATCCTGAGTATCTGTACAGCATCATGACCTTGTGCAAAAAATAATAAATTAAAGAAGATTTTTACAGAAATAAATAAAATATTCTTCAACTTAGAACTAGGAAAAGATAGTTGACAAGGGATAGTCGAAAGTTTAACAACACTTATACAGCATGAGCTTTTGAAAGTGCACAAAATTTATGTCTATATCTTGTTTTGCTTGATAAATTTTTATTKGGTATATAAAACCACACTGAACATGAAAAAATATTAAAATATTACCATATTTTTTAATATTCCGAAGTAGCGAGGGAAAGCAACAAGAATGAAAGTAATCATAGAAGAGAAGAGAGAGATAATGGGAAAAACAGAAAATACACAGTGGTATTGCTATGATGCAGAGAAGATGTTAAGAAAAGGGAGAACAGAAACCATTAGATAGTTGCATCCTGAATTATTCAGAGCTATATATTTATTCATCTATACCTTATTATTGTGATAGCTATGAATACAGGAAGTCTGGAATGGATCTGCAAATGGTTGTGATTCTAATAAACGAAAATATTTGGTCACTGCATCATCTAACTCATTTACCTCATGCTTAGAGTGATTACAGAAACCACAAATCTGACAACCAAACAACAGTGGGAAAATATAACATAGAATAAAAACTGGAGATTTATTTTGATTTATTTCTTTTTATTGCATAATACATCTGTTGATACGGGTTTAGGTTGATGCTTAAAAAAACATCCCCTTGGAACACCTTTGGTCCTCAAATGAGTATTTTATTCTTAAATTCATATGGTTTAAAAATTTGTTGTCGCCTTCCTGTGTTTTCTGTGCAAGGTTATTGACAAGTACAGAATAAGAGGGAGAAGTCTTTACATTCTGCGTTTGATGAGAGGTGAAAAATAAGGTGTGTGTGAGAGTGCTTTGTTTTATTCAAGGTCACAGACAGTTGTCAGAGATCTTGTACACAAAGCATATTTGCAATGTCAGAGGCAGAGCATGGGACTCTGGAGGAGATTTGTATCTCAGAATTTATCTGCCATTTGCCTAGAGTTACTTTCTTCATTAGARGACATCCCAAGTGGGGCCTAAGAAGAAAATGTTTCTAGATGAGGTGTTCTACAAACATACACACACACACATACAGAAAAAAACCCCAAACAAACATTCAACCCCCCCTGAAACAAAAAAAAGCCCCACAACCACCAAAACCCAAACAAAACCAGGAAAGGGGAGGAAAGGGAAGGAGAGGGAGAGGAAAAAGGGGTGCTCTTGTMAGTGAGCATTCAGCATCTTTCTCAGCAGCATCCTATGATGAATGGACAAGAATCAGACATGTATGGGTATGGGACAGCCTGCAAACAGCCTCAAAAGAAAGAACTGTGGCTGCCTTCATGTCATTAAATACATGCATTCACTTCATTTTGTTTAAATTGAAAAATGTTCACAACTCAGATGTTGGTCATTAATGTGCCGTGATCTCTGTATCTTGAAAAGGTATACTTAAATCTGTGACTCCAGGCAGAGGAAATGACAAAAACTAGCCACATGGGTGTTTAATGGTCTTAATATTTTCGTTTGAGAAAACTTTGTTCTTTTGATGCAGTGAGAGGATAGATATGAATGAACAATAATGTAGGTTTAGAAATTTTGCACATAGTAGCACTAGACTTCATCCAAAACAAGCATGCAAAATAACCTCATGGAAGCTGGAGTCTCTAATGAGTAACAGCTGAAATGTAATATTGCGTACTATAAAAAAATATTCCTAGGGAGATTAATAGGTAGGAAAACATACATCAGAAGCACACTTTCATCTTGGGCTACTATAACATGAAAATTACTGGTATGCAACAAGTACATTATAATTTAGGCAGTGGTAAGTACTCTTATGCCTGAAACTTTAAAAGGTTTCAGATAACATTTCTACCTAAAGGCATTTGCTAAATATGTGTTTCTTCCTCCAATGAATGCAATCCACAGCACAACAAACTGAATACTGCTATTGAACTATATTTAGTTTTGCCTAGTTTTATTAATTTTCCCATGTCAAGCTCCCCACATAGCAATTTGCTTCTTAAAGAGGCATTGACAGAAGTAACCCATGTGCTACTTCTAGAGCAAGAAGGAAATGTACTATATCATACATTTAATTTTATAGTCACCTCCCTATTAACTTGACAGGGATGGAAACTATGCAGACTGCAACTGTACTCTAATAAAGCTTTCATACATTAGAAATTAAGTTCTGAAGATCACTTGTTGAATGACAAACTAATCAAATCAAAGTCCTATAAAACTCTATGACATCACCCAACTATATGTTCTCTGGTAACTTTAAAAGGATGTATTTATCTTTTGGTGGTTGTTTTTTGTTGATTTAGTTTTATTTAACTTCAAATGCAGTTTATCAGTACCTGCAATGAAGACACTGACAAAAGTTAGTGTGGAATGTGGTGAAAAAAATGCAGTTATATTAGCTGCTGGAAGAGTAGCCTGATTAAGCTGGGAAATTCTCCAGTTTTAGCAAGAGATAATAAAAAATCAAATTAATAACCCCTGATMTCCACCCCTTGAAAGGAAATATATTGAAAATAGAAATTGATGGACCTTGATAATAATATACACTAACATAATCACTGACATAATTAATCTAATACAATGCATTTGTCTTGAAAAATAAGAAGTTCTGTCATTACACAATAGTTTCCATGAATCCGGATGACATTAAATGATAAGGCAAATCTAAGCATCCTAGCCACAAGTAACTTTAGATGGGAGCAAATCCTCAGAAATTAGTTCCTGACTTTTCTGGGAATTCATTTTCAACAGCTATTCAAAAAATGAACTTATTTTCCTAGTTAATCTCACAGAGTCAGATAGTAATTCTTTTCTAAGTTTGGTTAGTTTTGTTGTTGTTTTTGCTGCACAGAGAGACTTTGTATGTAGATATTGACCCTGACTGATGAATGAAAACGGACATTCACAAACACATACAATTCTATGTTTATATTTAGTTTTAAGTGCCTACCTTTCACACAGCAATTATACTCATTATTGTTGGGACATATATTTTCTAACAGTAGYATTCATGCTGGGCTTGTACTACTATACTGTCACTGTGCTGTTACAAAAGAGGTAACAAGAATGATTCTTTAAYGTTCATGACTTTTCCCAGACAGATAAAATACATCAAAATAAACTTCAGGGGAAAACATTCCCTGTATAGTACTAGATGTACACAAAAAAATCTGACCTTTTCAGTCTTTGTGGAAATTATTGTTTAGTGGCAGGGCTAGAAGATTTCAATGGAGGAGTGCTTGGGTAGCTGTGAAAGCCCGGCTAGGCGCGCAGCACGAACCCAGCAGGCCTGAGGGGCAGCGGCCTGGCTGGCAAGAGCAGCTGCTCCGGCGTGGAGAACGGGCTCCCCAAAGCCGCCGCCTGAGGGGTGGCTTCCCACGTCTGTGGTGCGAAGCTCCACTCCCTTGACCCTCGGATGAGGGAAGAGCAAGGCCGACCAGCGATGCCGACGAGAAGAAAGAGGTGGGCAGGCACTCTCGGGTGAGGAACGTCGGGTTTATTCCAACAGGACAAGCGACGTAACTAGGAAATCACAGAGCGTCTGACCAAGGTTGCTGGGCGCAGCCAGCTAATAAAGGGAGAAGGTGGGGATAAGGGTACAGTTACCATTGGCTGAACAGCCTGAAGAACAGAGCATGAGACCAACATGGGAGCCCGAAGGGAGGTCTGAGGGAGGAGCTGTGGCTTCCGCACCTATCACACTCCAGCCCAGGGAGAACTCTCCAGAAAGTGGGCTGACYTGGRGGGTGACGGRCAGATCACAGGGGAGGGAGGCAMCTTGATGGGCGTGACATTAATGGAAGTTRTTGGACAATGTAAGAGAGAGAGAGGGAACTGACAGTGGRCAAACTGGRGCAAAAGGAGGGGAGAAATAAGGCRGAACCATTCAAAATTATGAAGAGGRGGTTGGGGCAAACCAAATAACATTGCATAGAACATGGRAAATGAGACAACACACCACAACAGAAGGGAAACGTACTAATGTATTAACTCTCTTTATGATTATTATTTGAAAGTCATYACAAACCTGTCTATAGAAGTAGGARACATTGGGTTTTATTTAACTTTAAAAAGGTAAAATGCTAAAAAATTAACCAGTTCAAGATGAAGTGCAAATTTCAACCAATGTATTTTTATTAATTTGGTTAGATCCTAATGTTTATAGGTGTGCTGCCATGCCCTGATTATGTACTAATAACCTTTAAACTATGTCTTACAAATACTCGATTTCAGCATTACTCAAGGTCATTTCCCTAATAATTAAGCCTAATAAATAATGCCAGCTTCAATTTTTAAATTATCCTGTAATTTGACCTGGTATTAGCTTTTTAGCATCAAATATTTCATACTAGAYTTCCAGACTAATTCTAAAATAAAGCTGTTGAAATTTTCCCCAGTAATTAGGATAGTAAATTTTTAAATACTATCTAATTTTGAAACATCTGCAGAAAAGGAGTGTGCAAAAAGATTTCTTCCTTCAGGCTTTAGAATTAGRCATAGTGCAAAATTCTGTCTCATAAAGTAATAGTTCTAATAATTTATTTATTGAAGGAATTAAAGCTCTAGCTGGAATACAGCAAATTACTACCAGTGTTGAATCTTGCTTCAGTGAAACAGTGCATATAATATTTCACTGTGTTTCAGTAGTAATATTTTTGACGAACAAGAAGCTTTTCTGAAATAATGGGAAATTACTTGGGCATTTGTGGTATTGGTGTGGGAAGTTTCTTCTCTCCACACAGTTTGTTTCAGGACTAAATTTTAATACTCATAATATACTTCACTAAAGGTGGTTTGCAATGGCCTTTACCGCCATCAAGCAAAGAATAATTTCCAAATTTCAGGAGAAGTCTCCTTGTGTCCTGAAGTCATGACAAAGGTCTGACTGCAGAGGAATGGGTATCTCATCCAGTGTATATATTTCAGGCCATTCTGCTGTATCAGAAACATCCTGAAGTCACAACACCAGGATTAAATCATTTGTTTTGCCAGGCGACATAAAGAAAATGGGTAAATCTGGAGCATTTCATGCAATGACAAAGCAATGCTGATTTTCAGTGATTGTATTTATTCATTGCTTGTCATGTTATCGTGCTTTCATCTTCCCTATGTAATAGTTTCCAGTTATTAAACAGCTAAACAAAAATCACTCAAGTGTTTGACTGTTCATTACACTATGCCATTAAAAGCATAGTGTAATGAACAGTCAAACCACTTGAGTGTTTGTCCAGAAAACATAAGCTAAATGAAACCATTGATTAAGCAGACTAAGTGATGTTGCCAATGATTCTTCAGTAGTGTATCTGTTAAAACTAATTTCAGGAACTCCAAGTGACCACAGACAAGCATCAAGCTCACAAAAAATGCTAATTTTCCACTAAATTAAAAGCATTGGGTAATTTCAATCTTGCAATGTGGAACAGCACATCCTGACAGCTGCTCTCCTTTGCTGTACTTGCATCATCCATGTAGMAACTGATGACACCTGCTCGCAGCACCTGCTTTCAGTTACTTTCTTCAGATGGTGGTTGGGCAGGTTTCAGTTGTAACTGAATATTTGGCCAGAAATGATGTGTTTTGAGAAAGAAAAAAAAGAGAACATTCTCCTAGAATTGAAAATTCCCTGTTTGCATTGTGAAATGTAAATTACCAATATTTAATAAAAGGGATTTAATAAAGATGAGTTAAATTCCTGCCCACAGCAAGAGAGTTGGACTAGATGATCTTTAARGGCCAAAATCATTCTATTATTCAAGGACTTCAACATGCTTTGGATATTTAGGACTCTCCCTAATATTTGCATATTTTTCCCAGGGATATTCATACAGCCATTTAACTCTTTCTGAAAACACTTCTGTTCATCTTCAGAGTCTTTCTCCAAGGTGAGCTCAGCTCAGTAATTTTACACATTCTTTTTCCTCTTCCTTACACCACTCCAACRTTACAGTATCCTCAGTCAAAAAGAACTTAGTTACTGATGAAGTATTTTTARGAAATCTTGTACTGGAGACAGAGATATGACATCAAAATAAGCTGAAAATAGAAGGGCAACAAAGCAATACTATCATCCTCATGAAGAGCAATTTTCTCTGTACCAGTCTGATTGCAATCTCTTGATAGTGTTTGGAAAATGCAAAAAACCCTACTACTCGGTAGGTAGTATGCCCAATCAAGTGCAGTAAATGCATTCCTAGRACTACCCACTTTATTGTTGGATTTAATGCCTTTTTGATTGAAGCACTGTATTTTGACAAATTCTCATGATGGTGTATTTAAAGCAAAGGTCTGCCAACTGATATACATATTTATTTTAGGGCCAACACAATGAAGTTTATTTTAATGTCCATAGCGATAGCTGCTGAAGTGGGAGAGAAAAATTACTCAAGTACTCAGAGCTCTTTYTAAAGATCATGTGTAGACTGAGGCACTTGCCTGGGACCGGGACAGTAAAATGCAAGTGCACCAAACCCAATTCATTATTCTGCAGAGAAGTGTTATGATTACCACAGGTTCTTAGCACCATAAAAGGAAACATGCGTGTGACTTCATGTCCATCTCCAACACAGCATGTAAGGCAGGTTCAGATACTAGGTGATAAAAGCAGATGCCTGAAAATAATTGTTCTTTGGGCTGAACTGATTATCAAACTACTAATCAAACAACTAATTGGACTAAGCTGGAGAAGGAACTAAATATGGCTCTTCAAGTCAAGAGGTCCAAAAAATCCACATTGTGACCTCAGGAAAGTCACTTAACCTTTCTGAGCCTCCAGTTTTCCAATTACTTCCACTGTCATTTGTTCTGTACATTGACTATAACAAAAAACAATGATAATAGTTCAATGAGCACATCAGACTTTTAAATAATTAATGTTATCAAACTTTTGAACTCATCAAGGAGGATAGAGATCAATCAATCCTGACCATACAGGTTGATATTCCCAGCACATTGTGAAGCCTGGTTTGCTTTTATTTTTTTCCCTCATAGATGCTATGAATAGCAACTTTTTATTGGGAAAGTGTATTAAYTTAGGGGACCCTACTGGAAATGCTTCCTGTGCATACCCCCAGGTTTTAAATGTACAGCTGAAAGTTTTACGTTGAAATAATTACAATTTTTTTTCACTGCATCAGCAACACTACTTTTATTCAAGTGATAAAAAGAATAGTTGGTCTGCATATATATTCATCTGGTTTTTTATAATTGGTTTGTGCTTTGTTTTACTATAATACTGTGTTATACACAGAAAAAAACTCCAAATAAGCAAACTCCCCATGTAAATAGCAAGAGGAGCATTATAAAAGAAAAAAAAGAAAAACAATACAGTTTGGTGAGTGGTATTTGAAAAACTACCTCTCTGCATTTTGTGTATAGAGCTTCCTGTTCTTGGCACTACACTTCCTCAGTTTCATCACTCAGATGGTAAGTTTATGATTTTATATATTACTTAAACATATTTTTCCAAGGAAAATATTTGTGTCAGTTGTGTAGCTTTTTCTTTATTAAGAGTGTAAATATGAARGATACTGAATGAAACTTGATGATCAATTCTGCCTGCTTTTCCAGATGATTTTGAATATATTTCAGATTTCAAGAGAAAAGAAACAGGAAAAATATTAGGTAAAGTTATCAAAGGAGAATGTGAAAAAAAGTAACATATTTTTAATTAAATTTTTATATTATCTTAACTTTTTATAGGGTCATCTCACCATATACTATGATGAATACCTTGAACAAAATGGAAGGAAAATAGAAATAAAGAACAGAAAAAAAGAGGAMAAATGATAAATTTACCTTTTTTTGCCATTTTCTTTTTATATGGTTATTTCTGTTTCTTCTTGATTTTTGCTGTAATGGTCATGTAATTAATGATACTTTTCAACTAAAATAGAAAATCTCAAWMACCACATAATTATAGTAAGACTTCTTCAGTAAGTACACTGCTTATAATATCCCTAATGAAGCTAATAATCAGCAAGCACCTATATCCTTAAATCCTAGATTATTATATACCATCTGATTCAAAAGAAAGAAAAAACCTAAATCATGTAACATTTATTGTTTTGTTTTAWCAAATAAAAAACAACAACACTGGTTGTTTTGTTTTATCTAGAAATTAAATCAGTGGMTGGTGTGCAACTACATGCAGCAGCTGAAAGTTAACTCCTATAAACATTTATTGTGTTATTTTGGAATGGATATTAGTCACCCATTGTTAAGTCAGTTATATTTGTGTAGAAAAYAATTCTTGCTACTATAATTCCTTGAAGTTATAAAAAAAATCAGACATCTCTGCTGTGAGAATRGGAATTATTCCCCTCTGCATTTGAAAGAGCATGTATATTAAAACAATTGTAATAATAGTAATATTTAGGAGCTCATAGATTATAGACTGAATTTTCTGGCATATATTTCCATCAAACTGAATGTTATGGAACTCTTACAGTTAAAAAGAAAATATTTGTGCCAAGAGCAATCAGTCAAAAATTTTTGAAATCTTTTGCTAAGTGTCTATCCAGGGCCTGATGTAAGGTAAATGGAAAACATTTCTGGACATCAATGGTTCCTTAAAGCAAGTCACACATCAGTTTGCACTAGTTGCATCGATTTTGCATTGGCATTTTTGAAAAAACAAACAAACAAACATTCAGTAAAAGCAAACAAACATCAGTAGTTACACTACATAGTTACCAAATCACTGATGTTACTCAGCCACGGAAACTGTCTATAAAATATCTCTTATACACATCTAGATGTGTATAAGAGAATCAGTAGTTACACTACATAGTTACCAAATCACTGATGTTACTCAGCCACGGAAACTGTCTATAAAATATGGGATGCTCCCCAAAAAAAGTTATATCCTACTAAAAATAAATTTACTGGAATTGAAAAATTGCCCTAAAAGAAACTGGAATAGTTGACATGTACTGGTTAGCCTCAAGAGCTTTTCCACATTCAGAATAGAAAAAAAGAAAAATAACTGTATGTGTCCACCTACACTTCTGTGTATGTGACTCTCATTGGATCTTTCCAACAAGCTTGTGCCTGGAAAAAAACCCACTTCAGTGGGAAAGACCTTTGGCAGAACCATTAGGATACACRGAAGGGGTAGTATTGGCTTTCCCTCTCTCCAGCTGAGCAGATGACAGCAAKGTCTCTCATCTGCTTGAGAACATGYCAYAGGCGACTGAGAAAATKTCTCAGATCCACTTTTGCACCATAGACTGTGGAGGTCTTGCTGCAAATTTCAGTTAATTAGTAATCCTAATTCTGATTTTATAGTGTGAAATGGGGTAGTTAAGGGATATCAGGTGTTCATTAACAGCCAAAGTAGGATTATATAACCCAGGGTGAATGTTTCCAATTGCTTTTGATGCTTTAAAATAAAGCCMCTAATTACTTTGTTGTTATTGTATTTACTGTAGCTTCTTTATGGTAGTGTAGTTGGCAATTTGCAAACAATTATCTTCTATCAAAGGATATTAATTCTGAATAGGTGAATAATTTTTAAGTAAAATCCTTAGCGTGGGACCTGATCAAGCCTAAAAATTCCAAACAAATAATATTTTTTTCCATATTTTTTAAAAATATGCTTTTAAAATGTGCTATCATGTCTTACAGTACTGTAAGTCCCTTAAAAGTCATTATCTTCAGAATGGACAAAAAAACCTGGAAAGTGGTTGATAAACAAAACCATTAACCCAATTTTTCCATTTTTCYATTTGAGGATGCAGAAGCAGGTGCTGCAACACAAATCCTCATTAAACAGCTGCTTGATTCATTTCCAGTAACAGTATAACCRCACTCCTTCATCTCAGAATTCTGTCACTGTTATGCAATTTAKTATAACTTAGGGAATAAATGACCATCTCCTTTGAAAAACTTCAAACTGAATGGGAACATATATTCAATGTGAACATAATAACTAAAGGCCTGGTCAGATTCTAATGTCTTTGCACAGTGAGCTGTTTAGAAATTCCAAGTGGTATCTAGTTATAGCAGTGAGGTTGCTTCATCTCCTTTATTGAAAGTTGGAACTAAAGCATATTTTGACATGGTTTTTTGTTGAGGATAATTTTTCATCCTCTGTAAGGTATACTATAGCRTGTAAAATGGATGCCCCAAGAAATCCAGACTACACTATGTAATGAAAGATATTCTATATTCATTTTAAGGCAGACCTACATTATTTTTTTAATTTTTATTTCTCCACTTTTACTAATATATTGTYGTTACAGTGACTCTAGTGGTGAAAAAATCATAAAATTTCCACAACCTCATAATAGAAATTTCACTAAAAGAATATCTTATAACACTGTTTGAAAGAACTGGAGAACAARACCAATACAGGTGTAGTCTGGAGAAAAACAAACAACCAACAAGTAGAAAGAAATTCCTATTTAGTAATAATAGTTGCAAAAAAATAATGAGAAGCAGTAACTTGTGTCAACTCTTACTAATACAGATAATGTTCCATTTCTRAAGGCCTCCTGCCTATGGTAGACAACACCATGATATATTTGCAGATGCTGGCTGCTTMCTATTGCTTTTTGCTTGTCTAAATGCTGTAAAGGGGAAAAAGAAAAGTAATAAAATCCTCAGGCAGAAAGAAAAAAATATAATTTAYTTAGGTACAAAATATAAATATGAAGCCCATATTGGATTAAATATTTGTTCAGCCCACAAATAAATATTCTACTGGATATCAGATGATGGATAATTTGCACTCCAACCTTAACCTCCTGCCAATGCACAACCTCTGGGGAAATTTGCTATTGTAAAGAATTTTAACCTAACTATTTTTCTACTTTGGAGTTTCTTTTTTTCTCCAAGTATATGTTGACAATAGCTAGAATGATACCAAGACCATAATAATGGCCACAATTATTTCTTTTTCCTTTCTTAGTTTTCAGTTTTATTGGATGGATCACACTAAGAAGCTTGCTATGTGTAAAACAGAGCAAATAATACATATGAAGCTAGGAAGTTTTTGWTAGTCCAATTAATGTTTTAATAGCTTCATTAAAATATAGTGAATGGATATTGCTGGTCCACTTAGTGACACTCACAGTCATGATCCAAAGTACKGCTCCAAGTCTCAAGAACATAAAGATGTTACACCAAAACCAAACCAAACAAAAAAATCTCTT